>JAYMSW010004632.1:0-10791 GCA_036897725.1 Erodium texanum | reverse complement strand
AGGGTGGCATTTGTAAATTGTATGTATGATTTTTATCACATTTGTTTCCCAAATGATATGATATCGGGTATATTGGAAAATGCAGTAGAGGTTTATACCTAATATAGAACGTTTTGGAATAAAAAAAAGTCGTAGATCTTTAAATGATCATAACTTTTTTTATACGAACTCCAATTTAAGACCGTAAAATATCAAATAAAAAAGAACTGAAAGATTTATGGTTTCATGATACTTTTTTGATCCCCTGAATCCGAACCCCGTCGACGGTGATCGCCTATGATAAACATATCAAGTGAGCTGAGAGCAGCACGAGGAGGACGAGCAACCAAAATTATCGCACTCGAAGTTGAGGACAGAGATAATATTCTCTTATGATAAATTCCATTTCCATCCATTGTCCGGGCGACCGGAGACTGCTCCAGGAGGACGGAAATTTGTGGGTAGTTTTGGAAAAAAGTGGAGGGTAATATCGTACTTTGAAAACGTATGATAAAGGAAGAAAAGAAGTGAGGGGTGAAAGAGCGATCAGAAACGGAGAAGATGGGGACGGTGGGTCTGGCTCCAGGACTGTCAAGAAAGCTGAAGAAGGTACTCGAATCGAGGACCGACACTCCAGATCTCTTGGCTTCCCTCAACACTCTCTCCTCTTTCTACACCGATAACACCTCTCATGCTCGCCGCAACCTCAGATCTACCATCGAGAAGCGTTCCCTCTCCATCAACCTCGAGTTCCTCGCTGCTTCCGATGCCTCCCAAAAGGCTTTGGACCGAGTCGAGGAGGAGGTCAATTCTCTGGCCGAATGCTGCGACAAGTAAGATCTTTTCTGCCCTCCACTCAATGCTTGCCACCACATCCGAATTTGTTTTGGATCGCCAACAGATACGCTTTTCTGAATAATGACTCTGGAATTCTATCATATGACAATGCCTACCAACATTTTCCATTGCTTACCAATAAGTTCATTGATCCAACCTGGCTTACCATAGAATTTAGATTTGGGGTTCAAAAAGAGTTTAACTTGTTTGGTGCCACAATATCATACTTAGCTTGCACTAGGTCCAGCTATAGATTTTCCCTTCTCAACTGAAGAAACCCACTGTACAAATGTGGATTCTTCTCCCACTCTGTGCTTGTTTCACTAAGTCGCCCATGAATCTTCATATTTTGCCTGTTCCCAGGATTGCAAATGCATTGAGTAGCTGTAGTGCCAGTACTGGAGATATTATCAGTACCACAGAGAGGCTTAAACAGGAACTTGACATCACTACACAGAGACAAGAGATAGTGACATGCTTCCTTCGTGATTACCAGCTATCTAATGAAGAGGTTTGGCTTTGATTCTTAGTCATGCTACCACTCCTTTGACCTGTTGCGGTTCTATTTATTTTCAATTACTGTGGTTCATCTCTTTGTAGATAAACGCTCTGAAGGATGAAGATCTGAATGAAGAGTTTTTTAATGCACTTTCTCATGTTCAAGAAATTCATGCCAATTGCAAAGTACTGTTAAGGACACATCACCAGGTAAATCTCTCTCTCTCATGAGCTCACTCGGAGGTATTTACAGGTACCTTAAGTTCAGTTCAGGTTCAGGAGATACAAAATTATATAAGGACAAGTGTTTTGCTCCCAAAATGCTTTTCGTTCTGGTCTGGAGGATTATATTAAGTGTGTTGGTGCAACCAGCGTGTCTGTTCTGATCAACACCGACATTTACATGTTATTTTCCAAAAATTTTTTTGGAATTGGTATGTCGGAACATGTGTGAGTTGTCAGACATTGTAAGAATAGAAATATCCATAAATGATCAAAGGTTCGGAAGCTACAACAAAAAAATTCATCAAATTACATAGTAGTACCACTATACCTAAACATCAATCATAAAGTACCATGCACTTTTTTTTATCCTTTACCCTCATTAGGGTGTGAAAAGAAAACTGTTTGTATGTTGTTTGTGTAGAGTGTTTGACGCTCCGGCCATGTCAGTGCTTCATAGTGTATGTTTCTGTACGCATTCTACTTGTGAATTAGAGAAAGAGAAAAGGAAGTTTGTTTATTCCTTTGTCTTCAGTGTGGCAAACATGTCAAACACCTGTAATCTCCATTCTCCAATTTGTCATAATACTATATGCCATGTTATGAAACTTATTTTTATTTTATAGTTTTGAATACAACATGCTTCAGTGTTGTCCTGTGCTTTTCTGTTCCACTATTTGTTCTCAGTTATGAGCCATGCAATACCCTCTTTTATCAGAGCCATACCATTTCCAGTTCATGAATTGTATGCCTATGTCTCTTCTGAATTATTGTTGTGTATCTGGTAGCTTCTTCTTTTCTTTGTGGTCCTACAAAATGAGAATTCAAAGTATATCAATCACTACTACTCATTTTAGAACTCCTTCACAGCGTGCAGGTTTGGAACTGATGGATATGATGGCTGTGTACCAAGAAGGAGCCTATGAGCGCTTGTGCAGGTGAAGTGGCTAAGCCATGAAAGAAAGCATATACATAACTCATGCTTAAATCCTCTTCGCGATTGACATTTGCTTATTGCTTTTTGCTTCATGGAGAACTGCAAAATAAAACAAAACTTAATCATTTTGTACTCAGGCATCTTATATCATTTGATCTCTACACTAGTATGGTATAAAAGGAAGTAACATAAAAGTCCTATTTACGGCTCTTAATTATCATTTTTTTATTCTGCTATATCCCGTAGACAGACTGTTTACTGTTTCTGAACTTTATATATATATTCGTAGGGACACTTTTTAGCTGCTTCCTTTCACCTTTTAATTTGGCTTTGCCCTGATCTGTCCAGAGGAAGCTGTATTCAGTCCCTCAATTTGACTAAATAGATATTTTAGATTTTAGTTACAGATTGAAGAGTCCCTAGTGCCCCCTCCCTGTGTGAGGTTGTAGATTGAGCGCATGCAAGTGGGCAGATAGGACTTCAGCTGTGTCATCTAAACTGTTAATGGTCACACAGATGTGAGTCCATCAAAAGCTTTGTGATTCCACTGCAAGGTTGTTGACATAGATTTCTAGCATCATAATAGTAAATACAGATAGCATTTACAACCTAACCGACCAATTAAACTTCTATGATATGTATCAAAAATATGGACTATACCTAAAAAAGTTCATCAGCACTTTTTTTACTCAGAATTCTTTGTGGTTGCTTCATTGGCAACACACTGTTTCAATTAGCATTTTTTTGCTTGTGTTGTGTTGCGTCGCGAGTATATTATGGATTACACATGAACTCTAAGAGGCTAGTGGCCATGGCGTCCTAACTCAGGAATAGAGTTTCTATCTCTACACTAATGGAGCCAGGCACCAGCTAGGTTTTACGAAGCAAAATTCTGTAGCATAGGTACCAGCCACCTCTTCTCAACGACGGGAAAAATAAATAATCTACATGCATCGACATTCTTGGACCTTCAGGTGCTTTTAGAATTAGATTTTGCATGATTGCATCTTGTGTAATGGTTGTAAATAGTTAGGCCAGAATGACATTTGCAATCTCTCTCTCTTAGTATCATATAACTTTATCTTATTCTGCCTTGTTTACGTGCCTTACATGATAAATGGCTCTTAATTTTCTCTCAGGTGGGTGCAGGCAGAATGTAGGAAATTAGGTGACACTGATAACCCTGAAGTCAGTGATCTTTTAAAGACAGCAGTTCGATGTCTCAGGGAAAGACCTGTTCTCTTCAAGTATTGTGCAGAAGAGGTGATTCAATATTAGCTTAATCAAGTTTTCTTATGAAGAGTATAAATGATCAAGCTCAAGTGTTGAAAACAAAAAGTGTAGGATTAGCATAGTTATTTTAAAATTTCTTGCCGGAAGCCTTAATTCCCATGTAAAACAGGTGGCGAACATGAGGCATAATGCATTGTTCAGGAGGTTTATAAGTGCTCTAACACGTGGAGGCCCTGGTGGACTTCCTAGACCTATTGAAGTGCATGCTCATGATCCCTTGCGATATGTCGGAGACATGCTTGGGTGGCTACATCAGGTGTGACACAAAAAGCATTATCTTTGTGTTCTAGTTATGTGAAATTTCTTATCTTATTTATATGTTCGTTACATATTTGCTTACCATGCGTTTAATTACATAGCATTCTTCTCTATGCAGGCCTTGGCATCTGAACGAGAGCTTGTCCTTGTGTTGCTCGATCCAGATGCAGTGGTAGATAATGGACAAACTGCAAATCGATTCAATGAGAACTCAGATAATGATAACGGAAAGATAGAATCCGATTCAATGTTTGTTCTAGATAGAATTTTCGAAGGAGTTTGTCGGCCATTTAAAGTCAGAGTTGAACAAGTCTTGCAGTCTCAACCTAGTCTTATAATTTCATATAAACTCAGTAATACGTTGGAGTTTTACAGCTACACTGTGAGCTGATCTCTCTCTCTCTCTCTCTCTCTCATGTTGATTCTTGTTATAACTATTTTCTTGCGTGTAGATTTCAGATTTACTTGGCAAAGAAGCAGCTCTCTGTCAGACACTATGGGCACTCAAAGATGCTGCTCAGAAAACATTTTTTGACATTCTGAAAAGTAGAGGGGAAAAGCTCTTACGATATCCTCCCCTTGTGGCTGTTGATCTTTCCCCACCTGCGGCAGTAAGGGAAGGGGTGTCTGTGTTGCTCGAAATAATTGAGACCCATAATAGCATGATGGTTCCTGTGTCTGGGATTAATGTTGATTTTGATCCTGTGATATCTGCTTTACTAGATCCCATCATTCAGGTGAGCTTTATGCTTCAAATTGCATCATACTTAGTCAAAAAATTCTGGTTGTATGATGCTGAAAGAGATGCAAAGCCCAGCAGTATATTTGAAGTGAATATATATGGAGCATAGTCTTTTCATTACTGGAAATAAATGTTGCTTATAGCATAAGATTGATTCATCAAGAGTTCCATGTTTGTATGTTGAACCTTTGAAGTCCAACTCGTGTTAAAATATACATGTGATCATCTTGTTGCTTCTTGATCATTCCAGATGTGTGAGAAAGCAGCAGAGGCACACAAGTCTAAGTTAGTTGGCCATTCATCGAGAAGAAGTAGAATGAGTACCGATTCAGGCCATAACAGTAAATCACCAGTCGATGCAATCTTGTCAAATACAAGCTCTGGTTCACCTCAGGTTTGCACAACTTCCCACTTCTCTTACTTTTATCATCTGATCATGTCAGAATTCAAATCTGTGTTAAAACCACGGGATGACAATTAGTTTCATTTGTGTTGAGGAGATATGTTATGCACACATATTAAGGAGATGATGTATATGTTGAAAGCATGTATTCGCAATATGGGCTATGTATGTTGCAAAATAATGAATTCGATTTCGGGAGCTTTGTGTTTTCATGACCCTTGAAGTGATCCTATATTTTGTTCCCAATCATGACAATTAATCTTGATGTATTAGTGTTCCATGACACCTTTTAAAAATCAGCATTTAAATTCTTGTAAATGAATTCACTTGAACTTGTATAACATCATCTTTATTATTGATTTGATGAACATGCATAGATTTGATCTATCACTATGTGTACAGTCTTGGAATTTGCATCCAATGTCCTGTTGTGTCAAAAAATATTTATGATGTCTATAAAGCGTAGTGTTAGCGTCCTTGGAGTACTTTTCTATTAATATTTTGATTTAATCCTTGTTGCAATTGGTAATTTTGGTATGATGGTTAATAGAAAGAAAAAGAAATAAATATTTGAACCATAACTTGATTGTGCACTGTCTGTGAGCCAAAGCTAACATGATGCCTGAATTCTCGATTGTGTGCAGAATAGTGAAATGCCTCCCAAGATCTTCCTCATCAATTGCTTGTGTGCCATTCAGCAACCGTTATCTGGACACGAAGTAGCTGATGAATATGTGAAAAGACTGGGTGCAATGATAAAGAATCAAGTGAATGTTCTAGTGGAAAAGGAAGTGGAGACTATTTTAAGAAGATGTGGGTTGTCAAATAAAATGAACTACTTGAGCAATTCAGTGAAGGGAGAAGGCGGAGCCCCACTGGCAGAGATGGAGGAGACAAGTCCAGCTTCTCTTGCAGAGAGTTTGAAATCGTTCTTTGGGCTTATTCTGGGGAGCGAGACATGGCTGCCAGAGTTTGAGCAGATGCAGGTTCCCAAGCTGCGGGGTGAAGCTTCTGTGCAAGTAGCAAGGCTTCTGGCAGAAGCATATGAGCTTATTTACAAGGCAATCATGGATCCCAAGAATCGCTATCCGGACCCCAAGTCATTGGCAAGGCACCCCCCAGATCAGATCAGGACCATTTTAGGAATATGATTTGTGAAACTCATTTTCAACAATATCTTGTGTTTGTATTTCATGAACGATTGTTTAAACCAAACCAGAGCTCTGACTCTGGTGCCCCAATACGAGAGATTTGGCCTTTACTGTGGCTATTTTAATTTACTCAGAAAATAAGGTGTTTTACTTGGTGGAAAGACCGTATCATGTATCGAGATAAATCTTGAATTATATCACATAAATTTTTCTTTTTTGAAAATTTATGGACAAACATATCTTATTCACAGTCTTAACAGGATTACGATCTTTGTAATGGGGTATGAGACTTGAACAAATAGGGTGTCCTCTTATAGACATGTCACATATTTTAGTGGCCTTAAATATCAAGTTATCTATTGAAACTTAAATCCAAACTTTGAAAAAAAAAAAATTGTTGAATGGGAGATTGAGATATTGTAAATAATGTAAAATGAAAAATAAACGGAGTAAACAAAGATTGAAATGGGAAGGAGGAGGACGGTGATTTGTTACCTTGTTAATGAAGAATAACAACAGATCCACAACGCCATTGCCATTGACTTAGACCTCTCGTATTTATATGATTGCTTCTCTCCCCGCCTTGCCCTTGAGGAGGGACAGAACTAGGAACTCCGACATGGCTGCAGCCGGAGCCGCAGCAGACGCTTGGAGGGCTCACGCAGCCATGGCCATGGTTCAGCTTTTCAACGGCGGATATCACGTCATCACCAAAGTGGCCCTCAACGTCGGCATCAACCAGCTCGTCTTCTGCGTCTTCCGCGACCTCCTCGCCCTCCTCATCCTCGCTCCCGTCGCCTTCGTTCGTGAAAGGTTTGCTCACCTCCCCCTCTCTTCTCTTTTCTTTCGTCTTAATGAATCTCACTTTTTTATGTCCCTCAACCAAGATTGAATTTTCAGATTTGATTTTCCCTCCTGTATAATGCTGCCGAGAGATTTAGGGATTTTGTTTTCATGACACTTAACATTCTTCGAATTAATAACTAGTGTATAAGTTGCTCCACTTTGGCTCTTCTTATTTGTTTTGTTTCATCAGAAATTGAATGATTGATCTGGCCCCATTTTGTTTCTTCAATGCTTAATCTCATGACTATCTATGAAATAATTGATGGGTATGCGCTCATTTGTTCAAATCTAAAACATTTCTCACTTGCTGCTTGCAGGAGGATCCGACTTCCTATCACAAGAAGCCTTCTTTTGTCATTCTTCTTTCTTGGATTAACTGGGTGTGTTTAGATGGTCTTTACAGACTGTCTCACCAATCTAATCTACTATTATTCTTTTCCTGCATTTTTGCTTTGATCGATTTAATTTGGTTTTGTTGCTCTATTCTTTACATTCAAATAGGATATTTGGCAACCAGCTTTTGTTTCTCATTGGTCTTGGCTATACAAATCCAACTTATGCTGCTGCCATCCAGCCTTCGATTCCAGTCTTTACATTTCTCTTGGCAGTAGTCATGGGGTCAGTTTTGGTCTTCCCCTTTTGTATCCATGAACCTGCATATCACTGTGTTTTCAGTTTCATGGCTACAGGGTTAATATCATGTATAAACCCATGCTTGCAGTACAGAGAAAGTGAATTTACTCAGGGTTGAAGGTCAGGCAAAGGTTGGAGGTACACTTGTATGTGTTTTTGGCGCCATATTCATGGTTCTCTTTCGGGGGCCCGTTTTGATTGGTTACAAAGAGACAGAGTTTGCAGCACACAATGAAATAAGTGCCAAGGGTCAACCAGAGCCTGCTGGATGGTTAATCTCTACTTTTCTCGAGTTTGGGCTTGATCATTGGCACCTTGGAGTCTTATGTTTATTGGGTAATTGTATGTGCATGGCTGCCTTTCTAGCCATTCAGGTGAGGGTCATTTCTCTTTATTTTTGGAGAATGGTTGACTTTAAGTAGGATATAGAAAAATAAAACGAGAACATGCACATCATTTGCTGAATATATGGTACTCAGTCATTTAGCGTATAAAGTGGGAGACACGTCTACCATTATTCTCTAGACAAGCCATTAAGGTTGATCAACCAGAAAATCTATAATTGAGTGAGTGCCTTACGTATTTGATAGGGAGGCTTTGGTGAGCACTGAGGTTGGAACAGTTTATCATATTAGTCATATTTGAATTGTTTAGCCCTGTTAAGCAGGGATTAGTAAATAAAAATTGAAGATAAGTGTTTAGCCCTATTAAGCAGGGATTAGTAAATAAAAATTGAAGATAAGTGTTTAGCCCTGTTATACAGGGATTAGTAAATAAAAATTGCAGTTGTAGAATCTACCTTAGAAATGGATGAAAAACTATGGGAAGGGTAGTGTGATTAACTCTATCCTGTTTTACTTTTTGTTACAGTTCATGATAAAAAAAAACTTCTGTTAGTGTTAGGGATATGGTATTCTGAATTTGTTGTGTTTATTCAAGCTTCAGTTCTTATGACTAATTTTCAGGCACCACTCCTGAGGAAATATCCTGCCAACCTATCAGTCACAGCATATTCATACTTTTTTGGTGCTCTATTAATGGTGATAACCGCATTTTTCTTCACAAATGAGTCGACAGAATGGAATTTGACACAGTCCGAATTTCTTGCAGTCACTTACGCTGTAAGTCTCTGAATGTTTTTTTTTTGAAACTCAAGTCCAGAAAAACCAAATCATTTTCAGTTTTGTGGCATAATCTAACTTGGAAAATAATATTCTCTTGAAGTATTTTGGGCAAATGTTTTGTGTGATTGTTTTATATGGATTTGTAGGAAGTCGAATCATGCTGTTTGAAAAAGTAAAATGTTTTGAACATCTCCTCAATGTCTTGTTTACAGGGTATTGTGGCATCTGCCATCAATTATGGGCTTTTGACATGGTCCAATAAGATCTTGGGTCCTTCTTTAGTTGCTCTCTACAATCCACTTCAACCTGCAGCATCTGCTATACTCTCAAGGATTTTTCTTGGAAGTCCGGTTTATTTGGGAAGGTTTGACCCTTATATATTCCGTGTTCATTTCTCTTCCCTATGTCACCATATTGACTTGGTTTTAGATGTAATATCCCACCTTGATTTCAGATGCTAATCAATGTATATAAATTTACTTGTTTTTTTTACGTGGAACCAGTGTAGCAGGGGGTTTACTAATTATCACCGGTCTCTATTTGGTGACTTGGGCATCCTACCGAGAAAGACAAGGAGGTAATGGGATCATGCCACAAATAACCCGGAGCTCAGAACCACTGTTCCACAAAGATGGGACAGTTAACAAGGTATCATACCAGATAGGGCACTTGTTTTCAGGGCCCTCCACCACATTACCCAAAGCGATAGACTAGGATGATTGATGAATGTGAGGAGATGCAATGTAAAGGTTCACCCAACTTTATCTTTTTGCCCAAACTTTGTCAGATAAGAGCATATTTCATATGGATCTGTTTTGAGATCAACATTGGTTTTTAGCTGGTTTGAGGGGTTCCATGACTGGCTCAACAACTCAGTCGAGGTATTGACATGGTCTGGTTCCAAAGATGATAACAAAAATATTTCTTTTCCATTACAAGGATTAGCATCCATGACTTGATATTGTCTATCATACCGGAACCCTTATGATTGGCTTCCGAAGAAGTAACTAAGAATATTTTGTTGGGTAAAAGGTACAAGAAAATAATGTTTATATTCTAAAGTTGTATCAGTGTATCTCCGACGTTGGATAAAAATCATGGTGACTTTGGAAAATCCCAAAGCTCGTGGGATCAGGCAAATCCCAAAGCTTATAGATAGATGATGACTCGTGGCATCCATTTGGAAAATAATAATAATAATAATATTATAACAGTCATATAAAGATAAATATAATCAGAAAAAAATTCATATACGTACGGTGATCTATGATCCGTTTTTACAAAAACTCGTTTGACTATTGACCCGTTCGAGAAACTTTTATTAAAAAACTCTTATCATAAAGGTAAACTTTTTTTAAAGTTCAAGAAATTCCAAAGATGCTAGTTTTAACAGAAAAATGTTGATTTTTTGTCATGCGCAAGACACATAACCTGATATTTTATCAAAATGACAAAAATATCCTTGGTCAACTTTGGTCAACTCAATCAAATAATATTGAATTAAAAATAATTTTTTTAGTATTAAATAAAAACTAAAAGAAATAATTAATAAAAAAAAGAAGCTGTCGGCGATGGACTGCCCCGTGCTCTGGCAAGGGTTCAGGTCCGGCAAGGTCGATAGGCTCGTGCCTCCTTGTGTCCTACTTCGCTAGAACTTTGGTCGAGCTCGAAACCCACGAAGCTACCGGAGTTTCAGAGAGAGAGACCCGTCGTGCTGGAGAACGAAGCTGCTGGAGTTCCAGATCTGGTGGCCTCGTTTCGTGCTTTTTCGGTGTGCAATCGGTGGCAGTTGCTCGGTCTTCTCCTGGATGGAGATTTGGAGCCGGAGCTCGTTCGACGACCTTCGTTACGGACCAGATCTGGAACGG
>JAYMSW010004631.1:0-10792 GCA_036897725.1 Erodium texanum | reverse complement strand
TATAATAGTGCCATAACATACAAATGACAATGTGTGTATGATAAAGATTGGCCTAGGGCACAAAATATCTAACACACAATAGTCTTCATACTGACTATATATTACGTGGATTTATCAAATGCAAAGAAAACAACTATCATTTCTTTCTGTGTGGCTGTATGGTTGATCTCATTTGCCCTAACATTGCTCCAATGGCCAGATCACTAGCGTCACACATCAATTCAAAAGGTTATGTCAAATCAGGAGCGACGGTGTTAGGCGCTGAGATTAATCTATCCTTGAGTAACTCAAAAGGAACCTTGGACTCCTTAGTGAATACAAACCTTACTTATTTTTTCAGCAATTAACTTAAGGGCTTGGAAATTTTTGAGAAATCCTTGATGAATCTCCTATAAAAGCCAGCATGTCCCAGGAAACTTCTTACCCTCATACTGAAATAGGTGGCAGTATCATGCGAATTGCATTAATCTTAGCTCGATCTACCTAAATGCCATTCTTGGAGAACTTGTGCCCTAAGACTATCCCTTCTCCTACCATAAAGTGGCACTTTTCCCAATTGAGTATCAGGTTAGTCTGTTCACATCTTTCCAACACTCGACCCAATCCAGGAAATGAGTGAATGAATTCCTATATACTGAGAAATCATCCATGAAGACCTCCATACTAGATTTGATCAAATCAGAAAATATCGACATCATACAACATTGAAATGTGGCAGGCGCATTGCACAACCCAAATGGCATTTTCTTTAAAGAAAAAGTTCCATAAGGGCATGTGAATGTGGTCTTCTCTTGATCTTGTAGGTCAATAACAATCTGATTGTACCCACTATAACCGTCAAGGAAAGAGAAATAGGCCTTACCTGCTAATCAATCTAGCTTCTGATCAATAAATGGTAACGGGACGTGGTCCTTCTTGGTGACCTTGTTTAACTTCCAGTAATCGATACAAATTCGCCATCTGGTGACTAGACGAGTGGCATCAAGCTTGCCTTGATCATTTTCTTGTATAGTATATCCTCCCTTCTTTAGGACATAGTGCACCAACCTGACCCACCTGCTGTCAGAGATAGCAAAGATAACTCCAACATCAAGAAGTTTGATGATTTCTTTCAGCACCACTCCCTGCATGATTGGATTAAGTCGTCTCTGGTATTCTACCGAACTCAGGCTTTCGTCCTCCAGAATAATCTTGTGCATGCATACTTACGGACTTATCCCCCTTCCTAGTGCCCCCTTCCTCTTCTTCAACACTTGAAGCAAAGCTTCTTCTTGTGGTGGAAAGAGAACAACTTAGATTATGATAGGAGAGTTTTATTATCCCCAAGATATAGAGGGGGTACCTTGACTAGAGGAGTACCCTCCTTTTACAGGATCTGTAGGTGCCTCTTCCAACTCAGTCTCAACTTCTTTGTCTCTTGCTACACTAGAATCTGAGGAAGTTTCTTCTATTTTGATTTCAACTATTCTCGATGTGGCTCTTTTACAACTATCGGCAGCCTAGTCCTTTATACTTTTTCCCGCTCTTGAGGGTTATAGCTTCTACCTTCCCTTTTTTCACAATGAGAGGAGGGTTTTCACTAGTGTACCTCGGCAATTCATGTTCACCTACCTTTTCAGCTAATGTCCCCAGCAACTATAAAAGTCCTATGAGTCTTCCCTGCATCCTCATAATGGACTCCTTAATATCTTGGAGTTCTCGGTTCGTCTTCACCTCTGAATGCGTACTTGGTTCTGGCTCCATTGTTAGGACGTCCCTAGGTTTAACAACCTTGTGGCTATAGGGTAGCAGAGGGCTTTCCAGGTCATCATCAATGTTTGGCACGTCAATCTGCTTCCTCCATTTGTGTCTGTTTACAACAATCTTGTTGATCGAGGCTAGGGAAACTTGTGGTTCCAATTCCATGAGTACTCCTCCAACTGCTAAGTCTAGCTACTGCTGTTGCACAGGATCTAGACTACCATAAATGGCCATGGCCAACAACCTCAGCAAAGTTCATGGTCTGGACATCTCTTTAATAGCCTTGAGAACCTGAACCATGTCTGCCACATCTCCTCTCCAGGATTACCTCTGAAATCCATAATTCTGACCATGATGGCTCCACGTGTTAGTCACTTGTGATTCCAACTGGTGGTACCAATCAACGGATTCACCCACCAGTGTGTCCTCAAATGACCCTGAGCAAACATAATCAGAGTTGTGGTGGTTCTTGGAAGCATCATCTAGTACTCGTTCAAACTTAGACACGTGCTCCATGGCGCTCTCTTCCAGATATCCTTGAAACTTCCCCATGCGGGTATGAACAACGTCCAGCATATCAGAGGTTATCTTGAAGCGGCGCAGATTGCCCTGCATAGTCCTTCCTTGTGACTCAAGAGCCTCTCAGATGTGTTCACCCTTAACACACGAAACAATCAAGAAATCAAAGTATGCAAAACTAGCTATCAACAAAAATTAACTAATAATTTAAAAACAATTACACTGGAATGCAGTAAATTATTCATACCTAATTCAGCTGACCAATCACCTAAACCAAACTATTGTTTGGTCCCTGAAAACGGCATCATTAAACTTGTTGGCCCGGCCAATCGTCTTCTAAATAGGGTCTAAATAGAAGCAACCAAAGGCCTATACGCGCAAGCGCACGCGGTTAAGAAGTAGTACTGGTCTTGCAACCAAGTCGATCCCATAGAGACCAAGAGTAGGCGGTCTCAATTTAGGATGATCAGGTAGTAGAATTATTCTGTAAACACCAGACACAATGGTCGAATATTTATCCAAGTCTAACTAAAGAGTCGTCAATTCCGTAACAGAAGCGAAATGCAACTAGTGTAAAGTGGTTTTAACTGTTCTATCAAAGTCACTATTATCTAATTATTATGTCTAAGGCAAGAGAAGAGTGTACTCAAGGTAAAGGGATCATGGGTGCTACCTGTGTACAACGATATCACACAAGAGTTAAACAATCGGAATATGGTATCACAAAAAAGCTTGAGTCTAGACATGAGTAAGCGTTGAACCATTATAAAGCAATATCATAACGGCGCAATTTATCAACTATTAGTGGATTAAACTCCATCTCTGGTGGTGAAATGAGTATTGGTCACCTTGTGCATCATGCCCCACCATCGATCATGATTAAGCACTAAAAGAAGCATTACACAAAAGTCAATTACCAAGTAATCATTAGACCCAGTCTACAACATTGAATCTATCAAACATGTAATCAATCCATATTTCCAAGTCCTAAGAGTGATGCATGAACCTTAGATAAAAGACTCTACTTAATCCAATTATGAATTAAGCAATCAACAATCATCCAAATTAATTATTAAACAAGATGTTCGAGCATAAATCTAAGTCAACTCAAGTATCAAATCATATACACAAACTAGCACCCATGATTGAGGGCTAATCCTTCAATCATGGAGCTCATCAAATTCAACCAAACACATTAACAAGTTTAGATAGAGTAGAGATACAAAACAAGGGGTGTCAATTCTTGCGACTTGCACCAAGCCAAATCTTCTTCTTTTCTTCCTTGATTGCTCCCAATTAATCTTCAAAATGATTCCTACCAATGCCTTCAACATCTAGCAACACCTCCTTCTCTTGGCTCCAAGACCTCACTTTTTGCTCTCAAAAATCTGCCCCCCTCTTCTTGGTATGAGCTACTCCTTTTATAGGCTCTAGCAGGAGGCCGACGCAGGGCTAGACAAGGTGCTCGACGCGCGTCGGCCTTGTCCGACTCGCGTCACATAAAGCCTTCGACGGGTCGTCGAAATGTTTGTCAGCCCTGAAACATATGGTCCACGCGACTCGGATGGTCTGTCAGCAGAGTGCCCGAAGCGAGTCGGAAGGTCTTCCGGTAGACCCCTCGGCGGGAGGCGGCTCCTGATTTGGCTGTTTTTTCGAGCTGCTACTTGCTACCAAGCAACGACATTTGCTCCCTCTAGCCAATTCCTGCATAAATAACAAAACAGAAGCAGAATCTCATCCAAAGAAAATATCCATAAATACGGAAAATGTGATGCTAAATAGGGCTAAAAATACGTCAAAGCGTGAAGGAATTGTCATGAATAGATGTATATTAATGCAACGCATCATATTTTAAATTTAAACTCCGAAGGAAAAAAATAATTTTATTTGCATGTGAATGCAAATGTAATTTCATCTGTACTTTAATTTGAATTAAAATTTAATCTGAAATTGAATTTCAATTAAAAATATTAAAATCATTCAAGGTCAACATCAAAGCCATTTACCATAGTGGACAGACTAGCCTTCTTCTTTTTGTCTCTCCTCAATAATAGAATCAACTATCATCCCAAGTCAAGACTGTGGATGCTCTTAATTGTAGTTATTAGGTTTACATGACATCGTTACTAAAAAAGTATTATTTAATTTAAAATTTCTTTTAAGTATTTATATAGCTTATCGTTTAATCGATACTCCTGCTCTACAATGTATTCACTATAACACTGAAAAAATTAAAAATTAAAAATCGAACAAAACTACATTGAAAAAAGACATATTTATTATTTAAACAAAAAGATACACATTACACTTAAAAATGATAATAGAACTAAGAAAGAAACACAATAACTACAACTATAAAAGAACATGACAGCAAGACTACTTCAAAAACCTCCACATTGCCTCATCCCTAAAAAGCCTCCACCAATTCCTTTTTTGTGTGAAAGGTAATCCACATTCTCAGCGATGTCAGACTTGGCCGCAGCTACCACTTTATCATCGGTCTGATCGGGTGTCAAGCTTGCTATACATTCTCTATGTATCAGTCTGATCTGGTGTCTGACTTGCCAATAACTTGTCTTTGTTCGTTTTAATAAGGGGCTAGTGACACTCCCCCATATGTATTAGTAGGTAGTGATTCACTCCATTACTGAATCTTTTAACATAGTTGTTTCATATCTTCAAAGCATTTTCATGTATAAATGGTAATTAGGTACTAGATTCCGAAACTGCAATCTTTGTGGTCCCTCCCTCTTTTGAACACAACCACTATTGTACTATATACTCTCCACTTTGCACTAAACCCACTCACAAAAACCCTCGAGACACTTGACTCTCTCCACCACACCATCTGGCCGTAAGAACTGACAGTGTCGACTATTTTTACTAAACCAAGTGCCATGCTCCTTCAAAGATCGACCTGATACTTACCAGTACTAAAATACTTGCAAGCCATGTTAAGGAACGTTAAAGGATAATGTCCATCTAAGGATAAATTTCCGTGTTGTAGATGAACGAACCGTCGGGACCTCGTATGAAGGCTAGTTTGACTGGGGTCTTGAGACATTTCAATTTGTGCTATCTACGATGACTAATTTCACCCTCATTTTTCTCTTACTTAGTCCTCCTTTGTTTATTTTTTTATTTTAGTGTTTAATATGCGGGTTTATGTGTATGATTAGTAATCATGAAAAAATTAAGGAGTCATAGAAGAATGGAAAGATCAACATCAACTTTTAGAAAGATACATTATGGCACCAGGCGACGTGCATCTAGGTAGGTTGAGGCTCTACATGTTAAAACCTTTCAGATCACATTCGTTGGCAACCGTTGATCTACTATGCGTTGACCACATCGAAGCATCCAGATCTGCTACAAAGCTGCAAACCTGCAAGTTGTTGAAGGTTTGCACCAATTTTAGGGCTTTTTATGAGATTTTGAGGAGTCTATAAGCCTCTCTTCAAGTTAGGAGTGAGCTCTGCTAGTAAGAAGAAAAAATTTGAAGATCCTTGGAGCATCCCTCCATCTTCCTTTTCTTCATTTGTATGTGTTGAAGCATTGGAGAAAAAATGAGATGGTCAAACAATGAATTCGACTAGTACTAGAATTATCAGAAAGAATGCACTCAAGAGATCAAAGGGAAGACACAACATTATTCAACACGAGGAACTAAATTCAATTGTTTATCTTCATCTAAATATATTCAGCATATATAACAGTTCAAAACCAATAGTGACAGAGTTACGAAAAAGTATTTTGAATCTCATCACCTTGAATGTGATTGCTTTCGCATTTAGCGATACTATTATGCAAACTCCATAAAAAAAACTAATACGATACTAGACTCGCAATACATACAAGCATTCAAGGTTAAAATCATGCTAGTCCATCCTCCTTTCACAAACCCAAAGACAACCAATGCATCCCGCAAAGTATATACAAGCTATTTAACAGTACTGACAACACTTAACACACAAACATATGACCTAATCTAAATGTAGACAGTCCATATTCATTGCAGAGAGACATTCCCTCCTCCACACTTATGCATTTCTGTTAAAAATATTACCAACTAGGTATCGATGACCATTCTAAGGTATAAGAATATGATGCAATGCACATAGTATCTCAACAGACAAATTATAAAAACATGCGAGTAAATAAAAACAATTAGAAGCATAGAAAGGAGAGCCTACTTCCCTGATAAAGTGTTTTGCTCAGGCCATGTATCTACAATGCTATAAACGGAAGAGGGCATCCAAAACAATAAACTACCTAGAGTCAACCCCTGCAAGAGAGGAATGCATACATGAGAGCTCAATAAGCTAGCTAAAAAGGTGCACTACACTAATGAAGATGATTAATCCCCGGCAATGGCACCATCCTGATGGGTGTTGCGAGGCACGCCAACGTTTACGCATCGTCTTGCGCCTACACACCTCACTTTTATGTGCATCAACACGGTCATCAAGCTGTATAGATTTTTTGATAAGTACCGATCAATCCCACAGGGCATAATGATGCCATTAGCATAGTGCAAAAACCTAGGGAGGTGGGTTGTCACCACCACATCCCCAAAATGGACGTGGGCTTTCATCTCCAATTCCCTAAAAAGGAAACAGACTGTCAAGGACAGGACAAGAGACTCGATGGATATATATAATTGAAAGAAAGTGAACTCTATAGTACACTACACATCTACCACCTCAGGTACATAGCTATCGTATCACGTAAAGAGTCGGTCATGAACAAAAGTAGAGCTGAAAACCAATTGAAGCTTGGAGTAAGTTAAAAGATTTGTAAAGTCAATTAAAGATGTAGTTCAACAGTAGACCTAGATAACTCCACACATAGTGAACCCATAATGACATATGTATCCGTTAAGCCTTGAACATACATCAACCAGGAGGGGACTCGCCTTCCAGCTTCACGGCCAAGCAATCGTTTTGAATTCACTCATTAAGACTAGTGTCTATCTAGCCAGTCAATTAAAGAGGGTCGACAGAAAACACATGTTAGAAGGGGCCGTAAGAAGAAATTGATGTTCTATATCTAATAGACCAATCCTCAAACAAGAAATATTGTTATCACCACAGGCTTGAGTCTATACTAGAGTAAGAATTGCACCACTATAAAGCAATATTATAGCGACACAACCAATCAATTACCTATCGAACAAACTACATCACTAGTGGTAAAATTAGACTTCCTCGCCCCGTGCTTCATTCCCCCACCATTGATCATGATTGAGATTGATGAAAGCGTTACGTACAAGTCCATTACCACAATATCATTAGACCGAATCCAAAACATCGAATCTATCAACTGTGTGACCGATTCATTCATCCAAGTCCTAAGAAGTGCAATTCCTAGATAAAAGGACTCTAAGTGATGAGTCCCTGACTCATATGCATTTTCAATGCATTTAAGCATGTTTTTCCCTCCGAAAGTGTAATAATTAGATTAGTTCTCAATAAAAATTCCAAGGTCATAATTACTCCGACTTGTTGTTTTGATCACGTGAAATGATAAGTAGCTAGGAGGGGACCTTTGGAGCCCAAAAACAACGAGCATGAAGTCTCGAGGAAGAGGAAGCAGGATGCTTGCGGATCAAGGAACTAGAGTTTTCAAATCTTGGCCCACTACTCGACCCTTATTGAAGGGTACGTCGAGCCGTGGTGGCAAGGATGATTCAGCATGGTAGCTCGCGAGACGCGCAGGGCACACGCCACCCTATCGAATGAGCTGCAGATGGAGGCCACTTGGCTCCACCCTCATCGGATGAGATGTCAGCGGAGTCCATGTCAGCCCGCCAGCATCAGATGAGTTGTTGATGGGCTCCACATCAGTAATCACGTCAACAGATCGATAACGTTGAAACCCTAATGCTCTACGGATATGTCAACCGTTCGTCGACCACCAAGTTGACGTTGGTTGAGAGCTCCGCCAGGAGGTCCATCGAGCCAGCCCAAGCATGGAAAAAAAATCTATAAATAGGAGGCTCTTGCCTCATTCTTCACATCCTTTGGCTTGGGAACCAAAGTGTGATCAATAGATATTCTGCATTTCTGTGGAGGGAGAGAGACAGTGTAGTAAGAGTAGTAGAGAGGCCATCAAGGGGAGTGCTTAGTCAATTCTCGAAGAGAGGTTAGTGATGGGAAGAGATGGAGATTTGCATTCCTTGGGGTTTAGATCTTCATTCTCAACCTTTTACCTTCTTGTCTTGTAGATCCATGTGTTCTCTACCATGGTCATGATACTGAAACCATGGCCATGGGTGTACAACAATGTTGATTAATAATTTGATCTTGGTTGTGTTAAAGTTTGTGTTTTTATTATTCAAACTTGTTTATATCCTATGTGTGTTGATCACTGAGTATGGATTTACAGTTGTGAGTTCTAGATCTCACATCTGTAGACTCTTATTTGAGCTCATATATCTGGTGATCGTTGTTTGAGTTGTGAATCATAATAGGATTGATAGATTGCCATTTAATCTTTCATTTTGATGTTATAACATGTGTATTCTATCGCCCCCATATGCTAGATAGGATGTTGGTGTTAATGTGATAGTACTTGTTGTATGATGTTTCCTCTGGTTAATTGTATATTTGTTGGTCTACTATGTATGGGATCAATTGGGTTTGACTACATGCTCCTCCGGTAGATTAAAGCTAAATGTAGGCCTGCATAATTGGGATATGTGTACGATGTTGGATGGATCTTGTATGGTGACTTTATGTTGTAGTGTCCAATGGATTGTTGCATGCTAGTCTAGGATAGTATTGTCATTTATGTGGATTGGTTTATTACGTGAATCAATGCTTTCAACCATTTCGTATCTGCATGATATCGAAATACTATCTTGTTAAGGGGTGCCTAGCTGACGAATTGACATGACCATCTTTGATACACAGTACATGGGGAGCTTGACAAACATCCCTACTCGATACAATATGCGGGATCATGTAGAGGTACGGGATGCTAACTTGGTTGTCAGTTGTCTCGGGCTTGTGCTCGGCGAATCACCCACAGAGGGAATGCGAAATGAGATAACAGTATTTAAACCAAATGTTTGCCAACCAGTTGATATTATTAATTCACCTCTTCTCTAGATACATGGTCGACTTCAGTCTCACCCTATGCTTACCCCTTGCTAAATGGGGTTACCTCTTAGTACTCAAACCTCTCGCCCCGTAGAATATCACTACCAAGTTCCCCAATTAGGAGCTCTTACTGGTGATATGTGCAGTGTCCCTTTGTCGTGTTCGCCAGCCCCTCTTACTCTCCAACAACTAAAACATTGATATCATAATCACCGCGCCCTTTACCCCTCCCCATACATTTCGATCCATTCAAACCCTACCGCTAACGTTGTACATTTATAGGTAACTAGATTAGGTGGTGACACCCTATTCTAGGATACCGCCGCATACTGTCCTATACCTATCTCTATGTGGGATTGACCAGTACTCTTACCGTCAAAACCGTAGTAAAAAATCTATGACCGAACCGAGTACCTGAGTACTAGCAAAATTAACCTGGAACAAATAATTAAGGCGCGGAAAAAGTAACACGAAACGATATTTACATGGTTCGACATTGTGTCTACATCCACAACACAATGACGAGCTCCTTTTTATTATCCGAGAAGTACAAACCTATTTCTCTATCTCTCAATACAAATTGCAACTCAAAAGTGAGAAATCTTAATGTGATATTGGATCTATCTCAACTCTTAACCAAGAAGCATCAAAAGAAAAATAAAATATTTTCTCTTTGCTTCTTATCTTGCTAGCTGTGACACACAAAAGAATAATTGTTCTATATTAACCACCACACACCACAAACAAGAAAAGATGAGCTCACCATGTCCGACAACAAACCACACCAAGACCAAACAAAGACTTCAACCACTTCTCTTAATCTTAATTCGTGCATTGTACTGCTACTCAAAGACCACCAAGAACCATGGTCGAGTCACACAAGCAAGAAAGAGAATAAGCTTTCCTTACTGCTAAATCAAGAAGAAAAGAAAACACTTCTTTTCTCCTATTTCCACAACACACAACCTCCACTCCTTTATTTTGTTTTGCTGCTACAATCAAGAACAAAGAAGATTTCTCTTTGTTGCCACTTTGTGATGTTGCCTCACCTCAAATGGAGAGATCAAGACTTACGAGCTACCTCTTTCTCTTCAAGAAGATAAAATCATTTTCCATGTGATCTCACTGACCACAAACCCACAAAATCTTTCTTTTTGAATCGTAGCACCCAAAAGATCACCATACCAAACTTCTTGAGCTCTACTGCCTCTTTCACTGTTTAGATCTTCTTTTTGTACCGCCTCCGAGATTGGAACCAAAAACCCCTTTCTTCTTCTTGGTTCAAAAGAAGACAAAGGTCACTAATTGACCTAACGGGCCTAAAAACTTGGCCTCAAATTTTTCATGGGCCACAGGCCTATTCAAAAGTGATTTTGAAGCCAATTTCTACAATCTCCACCGGCTTTTTTTTTTTCATCAAGAAAATTTTT
>JAYMSW010004630.1:0-10792 GCA_036897725.1 Erodium texanum | reverse complement strand
GTCTCTGATGAGGCTGATCTCTTGTGCCACCGGGATCGCAGAGGCGCCAAAGACGGATTTGGATTTCTGGAAGACTTTGTTTCCGGTGAGTGAATTTGGGTTTTGTTTGGTTGGTGAGAATATTTGGGTGTGGGATGGGAAAATATATAATTGATGTTTCTAATTTGTTTTGTATGCATTCACTGTTTTGGGGGTTTCTGATTTGATGATCGAATGAGTCTTCAGGGATGGAATTTTCTGTGAGAATTAGTTGACAGAGATTTTTGTTTGTTCTCAGAACAATATGTAAATCTGGGACGCACTGTTTTTGTCTTATTTTCATTAATTGGCCTTTAAACGTTGAAGGACTCATGTTTTACTTATAGTTAGGGTCTTACAGAGTTGTTTTGTTGATAATTGGATCTGGGTTTCAATTTTGGTGAACTCTGAATTTGATTTACATGGCAGGTTGCTGTGGCACACACAATCGGCCATGTAGCTGCTACGGTGAGTATGTCCAAGGTTGCTGTTTCATTCACCCACATCATTAAGAGTGGAGAGCCAGCTTTCAGTGTTTTGGTTTCAAGGTTGATTCTAGGAGAGACCTTCCCTGTTCCTGTTTATCTGTCTCTGATCCCGATCATCGGTGGATGTGCCTTGGCGGCTGTCACTGAGCTCAATTTTAATATGATTGGTAATGGAAATGCCTCATCTATCTAGTTTTGAATTTTTTTTCTTTGCCTTCTATTACCTTTATCATTATACCCATGTAACTCATTGCTATACTTCTTTACCCATGTTTGGCTACTTAGAAAAATGTTTTGAAGACAATAACAAAAAACTATACGAAGTGTAATTCTAGATATTTTACTTGATAAAGCTGAAACTTATACTCAGTTAGGCCCTACTATGTATTTAAGACTCATATCTCTTTGTTCAGTTTTTATAGCCAAGCAGACCTAAATTCCCTTCACAACTTGTATTGGTTAGGCTCCTCTGGCTTGTTAATTTTGCATATTCCCCGTACTAAGTATTTGTCTGTGTACATAAAGTTTTACAGTGTACATAAAGTTGGTGAGGTATTGCTGAACGTATATATTTATCCATCAAGGAGTTTACTGTGTTTGAAATGTACTTTGATCATTTTACTTTCGAGGTTGTTTTGAGAAGGCTGAACTTGGTTGGGCAAGTGTTTCAGGTTTTATGGGGGCTATGATATCCAACTTGGCATTTGTATTCCGGAACATATTTTCGAAGAAGGGAATGAAGGGGAAGGCTGTTAGCGGAATGAACTACTATGCTTGTTTGTCAATGTTGTCCCTTGCAATTCTCACTCCCTTTGCATTTGCTGTCGAGGGACCGCAGATGTGGGCAGCTGGATGGGAAAATGCGCTCTCTCAAATTGGCACCCCATTTATTTGGTAATCACATTGACAGCTACCAACTCTACTACTTGTTTGCA
This sequence comes from Erodium texanum, assembly GCA_036897725.1. Classification (NCBI taxonomy): domain Eukaryota; kingdom Viridiplantae; phylum Streptophyta; class Magnoliopsida; order Geraniales; family Geraniaceae; genus Erodium; species Erodium texanum. Next base: position 9,351 of record JAYMSW010004630.1, on the reverse strand, counting down.
TTTATCTGTTCCAATGTGATTGAAAATTTAATTCTCTGAAGTACCATTAAATCGATGGTCGTATTTCAAATGGCCTGTTTCGCCAGTAAAAGAACAAAAAATTCCCCTGATTTATGTAATGAAAAGAATGGTATCAATTTTTCACTTTGTTATTAAGCTTTTTTACTTTTCAGGGACAAAACCCAAATATTCTAGTTTGATAGGCTAACTGTAAAAGAAAATTCAACTTCTATTGAGTCGGTATTTCACAATTTGATCTGCATTATATATCTTTGTTGCAGTTAAGTACGATCTGAAGTAGTTTTAATGTATTTGATTAAGGCAAGCAATTGATTGATGTTCTTTATTCATGCACAAAGTAGATATCTAGTAATTGCCAGAAGATTTCATGGACTGCTATTTTTGAATTTTGAGGCTCCACCAGATATTGGCTATATTGTCATCTAAACTTTTTTTAATGATAACCCAATATAGACATTCTATGCTTGTTGTGGTTATGATTCCTGGTTAGGTTTCATGGATTCGCGCATACCTATATTGTTGTATGGAAATGTTGCAGAACTTGTTGTCTTGGATTGATTTCTCAACTTGGTTATGGGCATAATTGTAGTTTTTTTACGGTTTCAAGTTACTTTAGCTAAAAGAATACATTGGATAGGTGGGTGGTGGCTCAGAGTGTGTTCTATCATCTGTACAATCAGGTGTCGTACATGTCACTGGATGAGATCTCTCCCTTGACATTCAGCATTGGTAACACCATGAAACGTATATCCGTCATAGTGTCTTCCATTATCATCTTCCGCACCCCTGTCCAGCCTGTCAATGCTCTTGGAGCTGCCATTGCTGTCCTTGGAACCTTCTTGTACTCCCAGGTAACTTCATGATAACTCCTTATCTGACAAATGAATTGCTTGTATCCATAACTCCTGTGAGTGATTTATGCTTAAAAATAATTCCACAGGCAAAGCAGTGAAGAATGTTGCGGGTGAGCAAGGAGGTTGATTTTGGTCAGCCGGATCTGCAGTATGTTTATGTAGATAACAATAATAATCAAGAAAAATGATAATATTGTAGAGATGCTTCGATGTATTTTTCTTTTTCTATCCTGTGTCCATTTCTTATCCGGCTAAATAAATGAGGATTATTATATGCTGTCGGATTCAATAAATATAAGTAACTAGCATGTTTTTGGTCTCAGAGTGTTCACTTATGTAAAGATCATGGTTTGTTGTGTAAGCTCCTAATTTTGGAATCTGAATATTATGAGCGTCAAAGGAAATTGATTTGTCCTGGAAGTAGTGTAGCAGCAATCTTGGCCTTTGACGAAAGGCTGGGTTCTGTTAGAACAACTATAAGGGTGGGGGGGGGTTGGGGAAAGCCCCCCGCCGCAACGGTGTCAGCACTATCACGTCGGACCCGATAGGGTCAGGTCGTGGTGAGGGTATCGGTGTTGATGAAAAACAAGTCCAATGCAATCGGCTCCCCAACACCGGTGCAAAATAGTTTTTTAATATATTTTTATTAAACATAAAATGAAATTACAGGAAAAAAATACATAAAAATACAAGAGGCATGTAACCACCCTGATCAGGCGGTAGCATACCTCGTACTCCACCACCCTGACATTCTACCGGTTCCAATAGCCCTTGCATTGGCGCAGGTTTCGATCTGAGTCGTTCCAATCGTCCGGGGTGTCATCGACGAAGCAGGGGTGCACATCGCGCCAGTAATCCTGGTTGGTCCATTACGAGGCATGTAACCACGCCAAGATGAGCAAGGTCTCCTCCTCTTGCATCCATGGCCATGTCGAAGTTGCCGTCGTTGTTGTGGGTCGGAGATGGGGTTCAGATGAAACAAGGTCGGTAGAAGGGGCCATGTGTAAGAGGTTGGCATGAGTGTGTTGAGGAGATCGCTCTGAGGGAGTATACATAGGGTCGGCCCGGTTGGGCCGAAACCCTAATCAATTATTAATTTTTCAAAGAAACTGTAGCAGTCATCGCTGACCGGTCAACGACGCACCAGGAGCCGATGCGTTGCCATAAACATCGCTTCGTCAGAGTGTCAGCTTACCGCGCCCCCTGGTCTGCATGTCGTTGGCATCGGCTAACCACCGCGCGAGAGTGTTGGGCCAGCACCGATGCGAACCAGTGCTAGCGAGTCGCCAGTACCGGTGTCGATGCGATAGCAATGGTTGGAACCGCCGCGGTGGACTTGCCCTTATATAACTTCATTTTTAAGAAACACCATTTAACCTTTAAATCTTTGAATTATTCATCCAGTTCATCACTGAGTCGTCACTTTGCTTTGCAGTACGTTGACTACATCAAGTCTAAAATCATTTGTAAACAATGTCATGAACAGTACCGAAAAATTAAAAAAAAAATCAAATTTGGACAAAACAATATCGAGAAAGCCCACACATACCAATGTTTTTTTTTGTGAAGGGGTATTCGCATTCTTAGAGGTATCGGGCCTCAGCCAGAGCTACCACTTGATCATGGTTTGACTGGACGTCCTATTTGCTACACATTCTCTATGTATTAGGTTGAACGTTTTCACACTCTTGTTTTTTTTCAGCCAATGCTCCTTTAGCTGTTTGTGGCTTCCGGAGGGTCTTCTTCTAGCCAACACAAGTACACATGATTCCAATAGTTGTCCACAACCTTAGTGTAGAATAACAAAACAACGATAAGGCAGATCTCCTCCTAGAAGAACCACAAAAATTGGTGAGGCATGGCTAGGGAGAATCGGAAAGGAGAGGAGAATCGGATTAGTGAGATATTAGAGTAGAGAGGAGAATTGTTTTTATGAGCTAAACAATGGGGAAGAGGAGGATTTATAAAAGAGAATTATGGTTCACAAGATCGTCTCAGTTCATGGGGAGGACACAAGACACAACTGGGTTGAGTAGGGATTAGTGAGGAATCATATGAGAGATGGATTCTCCAACGAGGTGGATGTGGTTTGATGGGCAGCGTACCACGTCCCAAAGTAATATAGGGTGTCTTTCAATGACCCCGAAAATCGAAACCATGGGAGTCCATGCGAAATCATTAGTTATCCTACTTTTCTTTGCTAAGCTAAGCTAAGCAGATTGAAAGATGATTTTGGGTTTTGAAATGCTAAAAAACATGCAAAGTAATGGAATCAAACAAATAACAATATTTGAATTCAACGGAAAAGACAATCCAAGGCAAGGGTTCATAGAAAACAATGTTGATGCTAGGTTTCCCTATCAATCATGCTTAAGGACTAAATTTAGGTGGTGAAGGAACTCCTCTTAATTATTCCTAGTCGTCTTCCAACTAATTAGGAACCTCAAGTATCTAATCCACCTAGTTATTGCTAATCTATATGTAGAAAGGATGTCTAGCACTAAGTTTCATGGAATCCTCTAATCTTTGGCTAAGTGGGCATATAATTATCACTCAATAGCTGACCTCACTATTGGTTAGAAAAGATTTAAACCTTAGTCTAGATTAATTTTGGTCCATTAGTTATTCTTATCTTGCAATTATTGAATAATTAATCAAATCAATCACCATGGTAATTAAGGAGGTGAAATATTAAGCACAAACTAACCTAATTCACCTAATCTAGCATCATCAAAGCAAGATTTCAAGGTTACCCAACATCAACAAGCAATTTTCTACTCACCTTAGATCAATAGATTTAGCTAGATATGGACATAGATGAATTTTCATGGATAGAAATAAGAATTGCGACATTGGGAAAAGGTAGAGGGAGTGATACACAATATCAATTCGTTGACAAACTTCATAAATCTTCATTCGTCTCCATAGAAATCCAAGTTTTACAAACTCTCTATCACTAGAAAATTAGAGCTTCTCTCTCTAAAACACAAAATATCTAAGATCTCCTCTTTAAAACCCTAAAGAGACTATTTAAACATTTTCTAAATGAAGGGAAAAGAGGAAATTTACTTAGAAAAATAGGTATTTTGCACTCTTATGGACTAGGGCATGCCCGTGCCCAAGGAGGTACTAGAGTGGGTCACGGTCGTGAACAAGTTTGGACCAAGACATGACTTGTGTACACGAAAACGAGTAAGGCACGGCTGTGTCTAAGTATGGGAAGGGATCCTAAGACTAGCACAACCGTGAGCAAGGTGGTGACGCAAGGGCGGACAACTTCGGACTTTCTTCAGGTCTTCAGGTCGGGAGGACAGCACGACCGTGAGCATTTGTGTGCCTGAGGAAGGCACGACCATGACCAAGGTATGGACAGCGGTAGGAACTACCATGCCTAAGACTGGGACGGAAAGTCTCCAACTGATGATCTTCCAAGTCTTCCAAGGCACTGGTCTAGAACAGTCGTGACCTACCCAGTGCTTGCTTTTGAATCTCTCCACGATCCTAATATCACTCCAAAATGCTCTGAAAGCTTCACCGTTTGCTCCACTCACTTACATGTTGCCACATGAACCGAGAGCAAGTAGAATAAAAAGATAGAATGGATAACACAACTAAATAAGTGTCAAAAAGCTTAAAAGCACGGGCTAAAATATGTTAAAGTAACTTGAAGATGCACTCACATCAAGGTTTGCATTAACTCACCGACAAATCGCCTCCTCATTGCGGTTTCTTTTGATTTATTTTGTCATGTGTATAGTACAACAAAAATAGCATCAAAAACTATGAATGACGTCAACATGAAAATAAGAAATTATGCTTAGACCCTCCACAGAGCAGTCAACGAGAGGTACACCCGGTTTTCGTAAAGTACCAAGCCATCACGGATCAGTCAACGAGTCCACTATGATCTGGTCGTGCAAGGCTAAAAGGTCCATCGAGGTCTCAACCTCCCTTCTGACCAGAGCCACCTGAGGTGCGGAGATGGCTTGGAGGACGGTCACGACCATACTGATAGTCTACGTGAAGTCGAATACCAAGAGTTTGCTAAACCAAATTTGTTTAGGCCAAGTAGAGATATGTTGGTCCAACAAAAAATTCAAGCTATAGTGATCGGTCCGAATAAGGAACCTGCGTCCCCATAAATAAGCTCTCTAATGACAAACTGCTTTAGCCAAACCCATCAATTATTTATCGTAAGTAGGGAGTTTGAGATGTTGCTTGGCAAAGGGTCAACTGTAAAATCCTGCTATTAAACATCATCAAGACCTGCATGGGAAGTGTCACATTCAGCAACAATAAGCAAGATCAAGTCGAGTAAATCCATTACCGGAGACGGTGTCATGGAAACTTTCAACTTCTTAACGTCCTCAAAACTAGCGTCCGTCCATATCAAGACATTAAGTTTGAGCATGTTGGTGAGGGGTGCAACAATGGTCCCCTAATCACGCACGAAGTGGCGGTAATACCCTATCAAGCCCAAGAAGCATCAAATGGCACGGGTTGCTATAGGCAGCGGTCATGCGAGCATATCTTGAATTTTGGCAGCGTCCACCTATACCCCTACATCCCGGATGGTATTAACCAAATAAGTCACTTGAGATTGGCTAGAAAGACACTTTGACTTCTTCAAGAATCGACCGAAAATACCAAACAAAGATATTGAAGATGGTCCCTCTAGCTTGGACTATAAAACAAGATGTGGTAAAAAAATAGAATTGTTGTGATAATATGAACTAAAACATAAGAACCATATCAAGAGTCATTTATGATAAAAGTCATAAAACTCACACTAACACAAAACCATTATCTCATTTTCAGGCTTGCTTCGGTGTTGTATTGTGTTGTAGAACTCAAATGCATCTTGCCAATTTATAGGCAAGGATTCCAACAACATATTTATTATGGAGATGGAAGTCTTCTAATCTCCACAATTTACTCCCCATGTTTTACTATGGTGGAGTCCACAAAAATTTTACAACTTGAATTAACTAGTGTAAATAATCCCGAAATACCTGTTTCATGCGAGCTTGGAAGGTGGAGGGCACATTAGTAAGGCCAAAAGGCATTACCACGAACTCGAAGTTGTTGTAATGAGTTTGGAAAGCGGTTTTCTCAATGTCGGATGAAGACATGCGAACTTAATGGTAACCTAACCGCAAGTCGAGCTTGGAAAAGAAGCGCGAACCTAAAACAATACTGAACCCACACAAAGCCAAGAGAAAAATGTCAAAAGGAAATGAATGCTTATCCAAAACGAGACAGGTCTGCTTACAGCAACCAAGGCTATGTAAATTGGTCATAGTGGCCCTCCAATTTTTCTTGGGCTCCACTGTTAACCCCAACTCGCAAATCATGCGCTCGTCCTTGAAACTATCAAATTTTCATGGAGTCCACTTGATAAAGATCATTGTTTCCTGGCCAGGGTAAAGTGAGTGGATCTTGTTGGAGAACCCGAAATGAAGTGCGCACTGATACTTGAATGATGTCCAAGGGACGAGAGGTCGATCTTGTTGGAGATTAAGGAACGCACATCCTCTTTTAGGTGAAACAATGTCATGCAGCATCTTGTCGTCCTCCGCCAAGCGTTGATGGAAAAAGTAATGTTAGCATCGACTCAACAAAGCCAACGGATGATTGACGCGACCATTAAAGTGAGGGAACTCTAATAGTGGGCCCTAATGGACTGCTCCGAATCCCACGCTACCTGTTTTAGACAATGCCGCTGACAACTTGCGACTACTTGGTTTGTCGCGAGGGTGGCACATATTTTTGGTTCCATACATGTCTAGGAATCGCATAAACATTGAAGCTGCCCCGCAAGGTCTTGATAGCGGGTCTCGGCGATGAGCCGTTGCGAAGCCTTCACGTCTCGATCAGTCCGGTACTCAGCCATGAATGCTTCGAACTGCTCTTGTACATTTCATTGCCCAGACATCTCGGACTACTCTGATACTAGGATATTAGGACATTAGGATTGAGATCTAGTGATGCTGCGATCCAGTCTGAAATCTCCGAGAGGTGACCACAAGGCATGTTCTATTTCATTCTTAATTCCATGATTAAGGAAAATTTGATCTTATATGCTTCCTAACATGGGACATTTATTTTTTATACTCCCATAATTCAAATAAACGTGGACTACGATAGGTTTTGAGCCTACACCCTCAAAATTTCTAATACAATGTTCTAACCAACTAAGCTAAGGAACATCTTGGTAGAATTCCTCTCATTTTGTTATTAAACAATACCTACATGATAATATTTATGTAGATAGTAAATTGATTTCATTGTTTCTGGATAGACGTGAAACATAATAATAGGTACACTTGGAGACGGCTTTTTATATAAGAAAAATATAAGTATATATTATATCAAGTGTCTCGTCATGGTAATTGATGTGTACAATATGTTAACAAAAATATGTAATATTCTAGTACAAAATGAAGTATCACAAAACTATCCATAATTTATTGCTTTTTTTTTTGTTCGAGACATGCTCACATCTTGTTCAACTGAGAAATTTATGAAGTTGATTCGAAATTTTAAAGTATGACTTCAATTGTAACGCAAGTATAATTTACAAATCAAGATATATACTACCAATCAAGCTTCTCCAAGTATAATTTGTTCGGAACAGTATATTACGGATTTTTGTTATATTGTATATATAAATTACCATGTCGAGACACTTGATATAATATATACTTCTATGTTTCGCATATAAAAAGTCGTCTCCAAGTAAACCTATTGATATACTTCACATCTATCCAGAAGCAATGAAATCAATTTACTCTCTGCATTAATATTATCAACCTAGTTATAAATTAGTAATAAAAGCAGAGGAATTCTACCAAGATATTCCTTAGCTTGGTTGGTTAGAACATTGTACTAGAAATTGTAAGGTTGTAGGTTCAAAACTTCCAACAACCATTATATATTTACTTTTTTCTTTTTACTAGGATTTTGTCTAGTATTTATGGGTATTTTTGTTTCTTTTAAGTCTAAAAAGTATAGATATCAAATTTTAAACTAAGAGAGCATAAAAAATAAATATCCCATATTAGAAAGCATATAATGTCAAATTTTCCTTTCCAAACCTCCAAAGCTTAAATACATATGAGCTTTTCTAATAGCTAGTTGTCGAAAAGAAATCTAAATATCAATTATTTGAAGTTCCTTTAATGAGAGGATACTCCTTTATTGCATATCATATGTGAGATTAAGTTTTCTAAAGTGCTTTGTGGATTGCTTCTTTTCTATGCTTTCCCTTCCCATGGGCTCGTCGTTGGTATGTTAACAGGCTTGTTCTGCGTTCGTAACCAAATATTTGTTGCTTAGTTTCTTCATTTCAATATGGTTTAATTAGTCTAATGCAACTGATCATCCAAGGCAATGGAACATCCACATCGGTTCCAGAGGGGTCATGTGCCCTCCTCACATTTTTAGTTTTTTTTTTTAATTTTTGAAAAAAAAACTTAAAAGAACATGTAATTATTTAATGATTTGTTACACAATCTATATATAACTAAAAAGAAAACCTATGGAAGCCACATGGACACCTCCACCATCGAAATCTGAGGAAATCTAAGCTGAGGATAAGTGGATCCTTTGCATTCCAAATTGGGGACTTATAGGGTTAGCTTTGAACCCACTACTGTTTCTTCTTCCTCTTTGACGCTGTAGTTGCTGTTCTTTTGGATTCGTCGGAAGTCCTCTTCTCTTTTGGCGCATCAATTGCTTCCGTCTTCAATGCGTAACGTTCGGTTAGGGCACGCCAAGAGGTCGCAGGAATGCAGCAAAATGGTCTGGTCGTGGGAACGGATTGGTTAGATTGGGCGTGGTATAAAGCTGGGGAGATGCGATGTTATATTCCATCGCGCTTTCCTCCATAATAGCTCGGAAATCGCGGTCGTACTTCGTTCTATTGGTTACCTTCGGTGAGTTCCGTTCTTCCCTAACTGTTGTGTGCGGTAAAGGGTTTCGTCGTCGTGCTCTATGTATGGCGCTTTGGCTTGTCTGCGTTCTGGTTCGTTATGGTTATTGTGTTTCCCGTTGTTATTTTGTAGTTTGATTTTAGGTTTCTGTTCTATTTTCTTTCGTGCTGTGCAACAATTTTGCTCATTTCGGCTCATACTACACCTATGGAGATTGTGAAGCTAAGTGAACTAGAGGCCAACGGGGGCGCCTGCACTGTTAGGGTTAGGGGTTGCCGAATTTGGGAGTCAATGAACACCCGGAACAACGAAATGATCGTCCTTGAAATGGTCGTTGTGGACGATGAGGTTCGTGTTTGTTTCGCAATTTTTTCGGCACCATCGCATACGTCTGTTTCGTTTTTTTTTGTTCGTTCTTGTGGTGGGTATGTGTTTTAAATCCCTTCCTTCCGTCTAGCAGAGAACCCTCATGTGGGCCCAAGTCCGCCGCAACATGGTTCCTCGATTTTGGGGAGCTGTTGTTGCTGACGAGGTGTATACGA
>JAYMSW010004629.1:0-10792 GCA_036897725.1 Erodium texanum | reverse complement strand
GAGAAAGAACTAGACACGCCCCCTGCCTCCGCAGACGGCGACGATAGAAAAAAAAACTGAGAGAGAGGTTGGGGAAAGATGCCGAACCTAAATACCTAATTCTTTAATATTTAATTCTCAATTTCAATACTCTAACCAATTTTAAACCGAAAGGGAACACATTCAAAACCCTAAATACCTAAATCGCAATTTGAGAACCCTAAATACCTAGTTCCCAATTTCTCAACTCCAATCAATTCTAAGCTGAAATGTACACATTCTAAACCCCAAATACCTAAATTTCCAATTTCAAAAGCCTAATCAATTCTAAGTTGAAAATGTACACATTCAAAAAACCTAAATACCTAATTTCCCAGATTGCCTTGGCCCGGGCCGAAATGGTGCCAGTGCACAGCCTTTTCGAGCCCGAGTGAGAGTGGCTCGCCCACCAAGCTCATGGGCTCGCAACCCATACCCGTTTACGACATGGACCAGGCCTGCATGGGAGTCTCAGCTTCACATGACTCAAAGATTTGGTCAGTTTAGTTATTGTGTTGAGTCTCTTAATCCTTATAGTATACAAAGTCTCGACTATATTTTGGAAACTATTGTAGGGAAGTGAAGTGAGCTAAAGAGCTTAATCATGCTTCAATCTTGAAAATAATTGGTCATTCTTGTTCTTAAATGCAATAAATTGTATGAGATTTTGATTACAATACCATTGCTGCTATAAAATTGACAGTGATGCGGCCTATAAACTACAAGCAGTAGAATCTGTGTAATGTATGCAAGTAATATGAATGAAAAAAATGGAGAAGCCAAGTTTACACAAAAACATGTCTAGAATTGGAGAACAAAACGAAGATTTTCACTGCTTCGTCACGGTGATCTCTGTACGGCCGATCTCTTCTCACTCATCTGATCTTTCAAGAAATCAACTTTAGCATCAACTCTCGCTGAGAACCCGACATGGGTCCTTCTCTTGGAGTTTTGCTGCTCCCTCAGCCACATCCTATTCTCTTTCACGTGCGTGTTGCACTTCTTCATCTCCTGCAGCAAGTGATCGTCCATGGGATAGAACGTGCGCCTGATGACAATGTGAATGAAGTATGGGAGCAGAGCAAGAACGACCACGAGCAGCGTAATCATCCAGTAAATGGGAGCTGGGCCGATGGCTTCCACGAAGATGTGGTATCCTCTGGGAGAGTAGGCTGGAGGGAGCGCGGAGTAGAAGAACAAGAAGATGTACCAGAAGAAGATGCTCCCCCAGATGAAGAGGTGTTGGATCCAGGTGAAGTGGTTGATGATCAGGGCGATTTGGCAATTGACGGTCCAGATCACGCATGTGAATGCAACTGTGCCGAGGTGTGTTATGTCTGCAGTTTTCCCGTCTTTCCTGAAAGCTGTGGAGGAGATGGCTCGTATGTTTGCGAAGAAGATGATCAGAGATGTGGCTATACCGTTCAGGATCCAACCTATTATTCGACTCCAAGTGAAATGTTCATTTCTTGGCCCTTGTTGATAGAGTGCTGGGAACTGCAAGAAAGGCATAAAGATTGTGTTATAAATGGATTGGTTACGAGAGAATGCATCTTCAAGCATCCACCCGTCCGCTTGAGTTTCTGCATTGGATTGGGCTTTAATATGAAATCAGAGCTGGTTCGGTGGTATAGGGCCTATATGACCCGTTTGTATTTCTTGCCCAATCCACCCATCAGCTTGAGCTTTTGGGTTGGATTAAGCTTTAATATGGTATCAGAGTTGGTTTCGTATTGAATCTATGACCCGTTTATGTTTCTTTCCCCATCTACCCATCAGCTTGAACTTTTGGGTTGGATTGGGCTTTAACATATTATCGGAACAAGTTTGATATTAGGCATGTGACCCGTTTGTATTTCTTTCTCCATTGATGGACCATATCCACCCTATCAGTTTGAGCTAAGCTTTTAACAATCATATTCAAGTGATTAAGGTTGTTTCTGTTACCTTGAGGCACACATCAGATGGAACATCTTGCTCGAGGACTCCGAGAGAGAGGACTGGCAAGGATGTGAGAATGACATTGAAGAGCACCATGTACCAGTCATCGTACAATACTTCTCCTGAGAAGCTTGAGGTGAGTTCATAGAAGAACAGAGTGAGACCGATGGCTATGTTCTTATATACAAAGTACAGAACCTGCAGTGAGAAGAAAAGGGTAAGTCCAGAGCTTGAAGATCAAGAAATAGGAAGATGATGAAGCATTGAAGATTCACCATTTTGGAGATTCTCTTGTAGCACCAGTGCCCGTGAACTATTAGTAATCGCTCCAAGAATCTGAATTGAGGTAGTGAAAAATCGCTTGCCATGACAGCCTGCATTCCTTCCATGCCACTGATTCCGATTCCAATGTCAGCTTCTTGAATCATGCCAACATCATTAGCTCCATCTCCGATTGCCAAGGTTGTCTTGCCAGTATATTCCTTAACCAACCTAGTAATCTGCATAAGCCATATTTAGAGTCAATTGTGACATGGCAATTTTCATAAATTCTAGGAATATCTGAGCAGAGAAAATGATTAACAAAGTCCTACCAGAGCTTTCTGTTTAGGGGAGACACGGCAGCATATAACAGAAGAGCAATTAACAGCCAACTGTAAGAACTGATTCTTCAAGTCAATATGCAAAGCAACTTCAAGAGCTTTTCCATCCACAACCAATGCAAAAGGTGCATTTTTACATCCTTCTTCAGTCATAACTTGATAGCAAGTTTCAATTTGATTCAAAATATCGTTTTTCACAGCCTGAAATCAAGGTTTACACATTTCTTAATACCAACTCAGCTTAATACTTACTTTCTGGATGAGTATAAGATAATTTCAAGAGGGAAAAAAAAATGATGTTTTAGATATAAATACAAAACTGAGAATATTTTTCTCATCAAATAAGATGCATTATCATGTACAAGCGTAGCTCCTTGGAGTGGATTTTTTTTACCTTGGTTTTATTTTTACCTTCTGCTTCTTCACTCAAACTCAAATGGAATTGTTTCATGTCTTGTCGTAATAAGCTGCAAGAGAATCTGAACGAGAAAAACAAAAAGATATTTACAGGAGTCCATTAACAAGAAACAAAGAACTGATACTCATAACCCATCTCAATACAATAACGTTAGAGACTACTTAACTTCGATCATTAGCATTTATAGAGAATAACCAAGAACTTACCCAATATTAATTGCAGTTTCCTTCTTGTCACCAGTGAGTAGCCATATCTTCAGGCCTGCTTGGGATAGTTTATCAATGCACTCTGGGACCTGATATACAAGGAAAATGTGTCATATAGAGCTACAATTTCCATATTTAAGTGACAAAAGAGTTCACAATCAGCAGGCTACAGCCAATTGCATTTCATGGTCTAGAAAAGAGAGTATCTGTAACTAACCCCTTTCTGTAACTTGTCTTCAACGGCTACAACTCCCAACAAAGTCAAGTCTTTTTCAATCATTTCAGATGCTCTCTTCAGCAGCTCTTCTCTTTCAGGACCTACAGTGATCTTAGCCTTTGTAAATAATAAGTTCCATCGCTTATACTCAGCCTCCTCCACAGTTCTGTATGCAAATGCTAGAGTCCGAAAACCATCTTCTGCATAACATGAAAGATGCACAGTTGTTGCTTGTTGGTAGGACCTACCAGTATGAGCAAGCCTCTCGAAGATTATGCTGGAACACATATACATAGAGTGATCACGACCCAAAAATGTCAGAGTTATGTGCATATTTGTTCATGAAGATCATACCTATCAGCGCCTTTGCAAAGGAGGAAGATCTTGCCTTCTTCATTCCTTACTATCACAGACATCCGCTTCCTTGAACTGCTGAACTCTAACAGATTCAAAAGCTTGTACTCCCTAAACAATTAGTTTCACCATAATTAGGCTCTTCAATGAATGTGACAGAAATAGGCAAATAAATGAAATGAATAAGATAAATTACCTCTCAATCTCATTTTCAGAGGAAGGGTCAAGCTCCTTGACAACCATAACTGATTGGGTTCTTCTGCAAAATTGGAACCCGAATTCTTGTGAAGCAACTAAGAAAGCCACTTCCTCCGGTGACTCTGCCTCATACTTCAGCTTATCAGTTTGATCATCTTCAACAGGTATACCAGTGTGACAAAGAGCCATGACCCTGAAGAACATTGTTACATCAGATAGGTTGGGTCTATGAATCCAATTCTTGTTCATCAGCCTATCATCCCTGAAGTTGAAGCCCTTGATTGAAGACTCTTTTTCTACATATAAAGATTCTTCTTCTTCATGACCAAGACCAAAATCACCCCTTTGCATGCTAGCATCATCCACTGAATAATACATTTCATAACTTTGGCTTATTGAATCAGGTTCTTGATATGTCTCAAAGTCAGCATTTACACGTTTTGATGCAGCAAGCTGAACCACATTTGTATTACCACCATACGAAACCCCAGCAATGGAGCATTTCCTGAACTCCATTTGGTTACAGGTCAAGGTCCCTGTTTTATCAGAAAAAATCATCTCGACCTGGCCCAGTTCTTCATTCAAATTTGAAGTTCTAGCTTCAACTGACTTGCATGATACTTCATCATACATTTCTATATCCTTGTTGATGAGAATCGCCTGCAAGACCTTCACAACTTCAATAGAAACATACAGAGAGATTGGAATCAAGTAGCCATATAAAATCAGAGCCCTTATGAACTGTAGTATAGCAGATACACCAGGCCTTTTAGGATCGAAGAAATCATCAGGCTTCAAAGGTTTGAGAAGTGGATCAACGTTTTCAAGCATTAGGTACCACCACTTAGACATCTTGGAGTTAATCACTATTGCAGACCCAAAGGAAGTGATTAATGAGATCAAAACAAGGAATGTGAACAGAAGGTAGATGACATGATCCATCTTTCTCTCGATCCTGCTGCGCTTTGATGGTGATCTTGTGGAGTTTCTCACTGCTTTAGTGTCAGGGCCACTGAAGATCATAACTCCATATATGTAATCAGTGTTTCGAAGCTTTGAGTCTCTTAAGAGCAGCTGAGAAGGGCACAAGGGATGTGATTGATTTCGAAACTCTAAGTTCCCAACAAAGGTGTAAAGATTTGGGTTTGGGTCCTCACAGCGTATTGTGGCTTCAAATTTTCTGAAATCTGTTTCTCCATCTAAATCAAGTGTGGATTCTAAACATCTTTTAAATTTCAGGTTGGTTTCTCCATCTAGGTTCATGGTCTCTACATAGCAAACACCATCTTCATAGCTGGAGGATAGTAGAAGGAGATCACTGGGAAAATATTCATTCTTATGAACTTTTACAACATCTCCTACTGAAAGTGCCCTCCAAGCCTTATGAACAAAGATACCGTCTCCTACATGAACCTTTACAGTTCTAGAGTTCACATTCAGATCCTGCAAACACATCAATTCATATGATATACAAATGATAAAGAATAAACACACAAATGTCCAAGAAAAAAAAATACAGGAACATATATGCAGCAAAATTCTTGAACTGATATGATTCTATAGAATATTTCAGTTCAAGAATGTAATTACAACACTGTCAAGCTCCAAAGTAGTTTCAAGAAACAGATTACTCTATAAATTCAGATTCTTGAGCAAATATTTCAAAGCAAAGAGAAGAAAACATGCATAGGAAATTAATCTTAATGCAAAAAGGATAAAGATTACCTGCAAAAATCTGTGCCAATCCTCCAAAGCCTCTTTGAACATGCTAACCCCCACCACAAAGACCAAAGGAGTAATCATGCTTTCTTTATTAAAAGGAGACACATTTGGAAAGCAGGACAATATTGCAGCCAAGAGAAAATATAGATTAGCAACTCTTCGGAACTGCTCAAAAAGTGCCTTTGGAAGAAAAGTGATAACATTGTACTTTGTAGTAGATACATAATTGTCTGGATATTTGTAAGGCTTGGTCTTGTGCAGCTGAGGCTTGTTGCAGAAAACCACCCTAGAAAATCCAGGCTGACCTAGAAGATCCTCAGCAAAACCTGCATCACAGGGTCGAAAGCAAGCATATGAATACAGCTTGCTCCATCTTACCTTCCCTTTTCTTTTCTTGGATGATGATTCAGAGTTCATTTTGATTGAAGATTCACTCAAGCAAACTAGAAGATTACTCTAAGATCAAGCATTCTTGTAGTGTTGTCAAGATCAACATTCATCATCTTGAACTCCAATGATTTAAATATGTATCTCCTCCAGGTCCTACTAATGAAATTGACTTCCAAACTGATGAAGACATCATAAATTTGTCAAACTTGTCCTAAATATGATTCTTTTAAGTCCTGCAGCTTTCAACATCAATGATCTATCTCCCAAGAAAGGGATACTCCCAAAGCCAAACTTTGGACTTGGTTGGGTCTTGCAGGCCATCCATTAGATGATCTTATCTATGAGGTGCCTCGGGATATCAGAATCCTTCTCAGCATACAAATACAATAATCTACCCACATCAGATAATCCAGCCAAGTAGCTGCATGCCAAACACACTACAGTCTGTGAAAATCACCTCTGGATTTTGAGAATAGAATACCTGAAATCGATACAAACAAGCTTCTTGTTAACCCCTGAAGTCCCAGCCTTCTTAAGCCATCATTATTAATAATTAACTCATGATTATAATTAAATCATCTCGATGATGTTATTGGGGATCCAAGCATGATGATTAACTGGACAAAGAAATTGGGAAATCCATTTTTACTACAGTAAGAAGGTCAACAAAGTTTGAAATCAGGCTGAAGACAAAGTAGGCCGACCATAAGAGAATCACAAGTAAATGGAAAGAACTAGACATATGGCAGGAGCTGATTCTCATAAATTCAGCAACTGGACAAAACCGAATCTTTGTGTCATGGAGAGGTTGGGTGAAGGATACAATACTGTTCCAACTGCTTCACCAAGAAACCCAGATGGTGGGATTAAGTAATTCATGGAGAATAGGAAGTTCCGACTGCAACAGACTATAGAATAAGTCGAAAAGGAAGACTACTTTCGTTTTTGTTCAATATTTTCCTCTGTACTCTGTCAAAGGAGCTTGGCTTGGCACATTACATGCCATGACTTGAGAATAATAGAGGGTAGAAGACAGGACAAGTTTGAAAGCAACGGCTAGCTTTTTCTACATGATGCAGAATTACTAGTATACCCCCGACAGGATTATAGCTTTCTTTGCTTACTTAGCTCTCACATAACCAGAATTATATTTTATGTTATCATTAGAATCATCTACTCTGTCTTATGCTTAATGACAAGGGCCAGGTGGGTAATGTTGCTTCTCTAACCGAAATTGCAGCTATGGATAAGAATTGGATAAAAATATGAGTAAAGGAGACACCAAGGATCTATTTTCTTGAGCAAAGTTGTACCTGCCTAAGCTGAGCTTGTACCTACAAATAATAGAAGAAATGGACAAAAGATCAGTTTAAGGAGGCGCATGGGAAATATTCTATTCACCCAAAGCTGTGCCTAAGTCATAGCAACTGTCAGAAAATTTGCATTATTAGACAGAAAATATTTGTTTATTCTCTCCTATGAAACACAAACAATGAAATTGAGACAATGATCTTCATATGTCAACCTTAGCCTACCTCAGCTGAGCTGACTTGGTATTGGTAACTCATTTGAGAACACATTGTTTTACTTTAGCAACAAAATGACAGCTACAAATAGGCATGCACATAACAACAAGATCACTGAGTTGTGTCTAAGCATGCCTTGAGGTGGACAAATGATCAATGAACAATCACAAGGCTATATTACAAATTTCATAACACAAAATTTCTGCATGTAGCATTTAATGGTAAGAATGGTCTTGTGATGTAAACAGTCATTAGTTATATTTACATGACATTATGACAGATCATGAATGTAGAACAAGAAGGATTAGCATTCTTCAGTAATAGCCATGACAATCTATATCTTCATTTTCCTTGAACTTACTGGCATTCAGGGCTAATTGATGCACTGTATGATCGTTCTTGTTCTGCAACAAAACCCTTAAGTATTAGCATCCCAAGATCCGGTCTGCCATTGGAGGAAGGTATTGTGTCCAGATATCACTGTGATCTGATTGTGGCATCGCCCCATGGCCCAGTTCAGAGCAAATACTCTTGGGGGGGTCGTATCGGATTACCATTCTGTCCATGTTGACTTCTGGTGATGTTGAATCCCCCTCTGACCAAGTAGAAAGTTTCAAATATCTATCATGAAGTGCTAATGCAATTGCTGGATTCCCAAGATCATCCCTATTCAATAACCCTTGTCAGTGAAGGATATAGAACCAAAGCAACAATCATAATTGAAATGCATGTAATGAAGAGTAAAAAAGAGATAGGTATGAAACCTTTCACTCAAATTCAGAACTTTATTCCACCACAAGATCGCTTCGATGATATCTTTACCCAATTTCCTAGCATCAATCAAAAGCATGCTCAAGTCCAGCATACATGTGTTTTTATCATAAGGTGTCTCAGCTACCCAGGGCTTTGAAGCAGATCTCTGAATAGCACCCAGGACATCTGATTTGACATGGGAATTTAATCTCTCAGAGCAATCCTCAGCAGAAGCGACAGCATGGCTACTTAAGTCAAGTTTGATAAACTCTTCAACTACTCCCTGCAACAGAAATATATATCTAATGATTCTAAGGCTAAAATTTAGTTAAATTTCAAACTAAGAGATCAAGCAATCCCAAAAAATATTGAAAACAGTGGCAAGTGAAGCAGCTAGAGAAAGAAAGAAACCTTCACAATTACATTTGGTGAGACATATATGAACTTGCTCAACGATTGGAGGACACTTGGTATAGCAAAAGGTGCCACCACTTCAAAAGAGGGTCCAGAATATTGTTCCACGGGTTTATTACTCAGCAGCTTACCTATAACCTCTTCCTGCCTGTATTTTGAAAAAGAAACATTAACCTTAAGAGCTGAAATACAAAGTTGTCACGTACATGACCATTGAATAAAGAGTAAGTTACCCATGAATTTCAAGGTTTGCATTTGGGAATAACACTTTCATCTTGTAGTAAGATACTTTGTCTTCATGCCCTCCAGGGATAAAGAAATGAAAAGAAACCCGATCTGGAAACCTGGAAGTAACATCAAGAATAAAATGAATAAGCAAAAAGGTAGAAGGAACAAAGAAGAATCTTCCGAAGACAGTATAGTAATGGTGCCATAATTCTGAAACACTACAATAACCACACTTGGGAAGAGATGGATGAGAAAGAAACTAAGCAAGTTTCTTGCTTATGGCAGCCTCATATCAGAACTATAGAACAGTGATCACGTCTCAAATTGTGTGTACCCTTTCTTGGCAGACAAAGATGCAAGTAGTAGAATAAAAACCACTGTTTTTCAGGCTTGTGCTTGTTCTTATGCCAAAAATAGTCCTCAGACAGACCGGCCACTAAACTATCAATTCTTTGGTAGTTAAGAATCAAATGCATCTTAATGCCTAATCTATATAAAATATGCATACAGAAATCCAGTTTGTATCATTGTTAACAACCATAACTCAAATTTCAGCTCCCTAAACTCCCTATTGTTAGTGCCTGTGAATTAATAATACTTGTAAATGCTTGTAAATTGTGGTTGGGACTTAGGAGTAAAACAGTGGTAAGAAAACTACATTCAGGTC
This sequence comes from Erodium texanum, assembly GCA_036897725.1. Lineage (NCBI taxonomy): Eukaryota > Viridiplantae > Streptophyta > Magnoliopsida > Geraniales > Geraniaceae > Erodium > Erodium texanum. The sequence continues at coordinate 1,138 of JAYMSW010004629.1, read as the reverse complement.
CATTTCAGCTAAGACTTTAAGAGCCATATACGGAGAGAACCATTCAACTTCGTCACAAACATAAATTCAAAGGCAATAATTGAAATTAGGAGAAAACCCAAGGGCTAAATGAATAACTATAGCAGTATAAAATTAAACAAACCTTGAGCTAGACAGTGTTGAGTTGACTAAAACTGCAAGCAATGGAAGGTCTAGATGATCCATCCACGACACAACGTTCACCATTTCATCCTCCCTATCATCAGTTGTGATAGAACTGGAACCTCCATCACCAGAATGCTCCGAATCGCTAAGCTATAAATAGCAATAAATGAAATTGACAACGCAGCTAATCAACTAATATGTAACCACAGCAGGCAAAAAAAATTCCATTTTTGAAATTTCTGGGAAGCCAAGCACTTACGGAGGAAGAGAAAGGATTGCGATTCGGGCCGAAGGGGACCCATTTCCTGAAAGGGTCCGAAGGGTCTCGAAAATGGGTTGCAGGGAGGAGCTGTAAGACAGCAAGGAGAACGATAGCAGCCAGAGCAAGAAACTGGGCTATCGGACGCGTGATCGGAGCAGGATCCAAGCCCTTGATTTGGGTGGGTGGCGATGCTGTTGCTGGCCGGGTCGGAGCCGGAGCAGTTCGTCTGTGAAGCGACGAAGACGGTGGTGGAAAGTAAGAAGACATTTTCAGTCTGAACTTGAAGTGTGATCTCACAGGACGCAAAGCACAGGCACAAATGGAGCTAGCTAAGCTAAGAGTCCATTAACGTTGACTCTGGAATGTAATTATATTGGATCGTTGACTATGTCGTCGAATTTTCTTCATATGTTTGATTTCGTCATCGTCGTCTTATTTTGTTGTCTTTTTTCATAATAATATTCAAGTTTTGATTTTTTTTTCAACTTTATGCTGCATGTAAATATCAATAGATGCTATCAAATGTGATTAATGTCTGTTTTAGAGCATGTACAGTGGAGCGTTTGATGGCAGTTTCTGATAGCGGTTATATCTGTTATCTTGCAAGTGAAACTGGCTAGTCTACAGTGGAGCGTTTGATGCCAGCTTCTGATGACTGTTAATTCTGTTTTTACTGTTCAAAATTTGAATCTGTCCATTTAATTCAATTTATTTAATTATTTTAAATAACTA
>JAYMSW010004628.1:0-10795 GCA_036897725.1 Erodium texanum | reverse complement strand
CAAGCTCCCGATCATGCCTAGAAAATCGCGTCTCTCGCCAATCCACAACAAACGTTCCATGTCATACATGTTTGGCCGTCGAAGATACTTCTCCATATATACCTTGATGATTGCTTTACAAAAATGTTTGAGGGACAGTATGATGGTTGATTCACCCATTCATGTGATCTCATCTAAGGAATTTGCGGAGCAACCATAAACTAGCATGCAAATTGCAGCTGTGATCTACTGGTATGGACTTAAACCAAGCTTACCAACAACGTCTGATCTTTGTTGGAAATGATTGTCATGCCTTTCCACGTCTGTCAATATCTGAAGAAAAAGTTGCTTCGATATTCGGAACCGGAGACGAAAAACCTTGTCATAGTAAATCGTCCCATCGACAAAGTAATCTTGCATAAGTCAATTGTGACCCTCCAACAGGTTTCGTTGTATGGTTTTCCTCTTCTGTCTTGGATTGTTGCTAGAGGATCCTTGTTCAGCCTTTATGCGTGCCAAAAGATCGTCTTAATCTTTCATCATTTGCTTGCAGTCGTAGCTCGGCTGGGATGGATGCATATTTGATCGAAAATTTGGGTGATTGTTGGGACTTGAGAGAGATGAAATTTGAGAGATGTGAGAATCAAATTGGGGCAGAGGGGTATTTATAGTTTTTTTTTTAAAATCATTTTTCGGATTTTTCAATTAAAAAAAAGTCAAAAGAGCCGTTGTCGACCGTTGGGGGCAACGACTTTCTTCTTTGTCGTTTTGTCCACGCGTCACAGCGTGATTGGTTCCCTCCCGTCCGTCGCGACCAACCGAAGCGGCCACAGATACGTCGCTTGCATCCGGGCGCGCGTCGGTTATCTAGCGCACGCGTCGGAATACATGAAGATATACTTCTGTAATTAGGCTTAAATCACCATGTTATATAAAGCAAAATCATTAATGTAAATAAAAGTTCAACAAATCAGGAGGCCTTGTAGCTAATCCCACACTTCTGCTTTCTCATTGTTCAGTAAGACTAATCTGGAGGAGTTGAGTGTGACACAACACACAAGGGCCAAATTTTCTGCAGAAAAGAAATGAAACTACTGCTGGGTTTCTGAACTCATTCGGAAACTACTTCCTCTTCAGCATTGCATCACAGAGCTTCACAGCATCTAGATTATCTCTAATGTCATGTACTCTTACAATGTTTGCACCACCCAAAACCCCAGCTGTTACACAAGCAATAGTTGCAGGATCTCTTTCAACTGCTACAGGCCGATCACAAATTTCACCAAGAAATCTCTTCCTGGAAGGGCCAATCAGCATAGGAGCATGAGACACAGCCAAACTTTTCTTTGCAATCTCTGATCTAATGGTTGGTAGTCTCATAACAATGTCCAAGTTCTGTTCAGTGTTTTTTGAAAACCCAATTCCCGGATCAATGATGATCCTCCAAGCCGGAACACCAGACAATTCTGCATCTTTCACCCTTGAGTATAACTCTGAGGCAACCTGTTCACAAACATCATCATACTCCAAGTTATCATCACTCTGCATTGTGGATGGGTCTCCTCGCATGTGCATTGCAATGTAAGGAACCTTAAGGCCTGCCACAACCTTAAACATGTTGGAGTCTAACTGTCCAGCAGATACATCATTTACTAGATGAGCCCCTTTGCTGACTGCTTCAGAAGCAACTTGTGAATAGAAAGTGTCCACAGACAATAGCTTTCCCTGCACTTCAGGCATCTTAACCACAGCTTCTAAGACGGGGATTAGTCTATCTAATTCTTCTTCAGCAGAAATATGAGGAGCCATTGGTCGGGTAGATTGTGCACCAAGATCAATTATATCTGCTCCTTCTGATATCAAAAGACGAACTTGAGAAACAGCAGCCTCCACAGACTGGAACTTCCCTCCATCACTGAAACTATCTGGAGTCAAATTAAGGACACCCATTAAAGATGTTTTCTCAGACCAATCCCATAAGTGATCTCCAACGGGTAAGACCCTTTTCAATCCGTCCTTCCCAATAAGGGATTCACCTCCCATTTTTTCCCATGATTCAATGAGTCCGCCATGTGATGAAAAGGTATGCCAAGATGCAACAGTATCATTGTCAATGGATGATCCCAGTAAATCAATCAAAGGGGCTATCACAAAGGGTCTCTCCCAAATTCTCTCATGGGGAACAGTCAAAATATCAGAACCAACTCTGAACTTTCCATAGAACAATATGTCTAAGTCAATTGGTCTAGGGCCGTACCTTATCCCTTTTGTACGACCCATTTCCTTCTCAATTTTCTTAAGAGCACCCAAAAGTTCATGGGGGCCAAGTTTAGTGACACCCCTGACTGCAGAGTTGAGGAAGCGGGGCTGATCAGTCACATAGGCAGGCTCAGTCTCATACAAGCAACCATGTCTTGTGATGCTTATGCCGGATTTCTTCACTGACTGCAATGCTTCATTGAAGTTATTAACTCGATCACCCACATTGCTTCCCAAAGCAATCACTACTTCCTGCTCTTGAGCATTAACTTCAACCAAGGTATCTGAGGATGAATGGAGGAAAGACCTGCAAGATGCTGCAATCAAGTTCGGCACGGACATAAAAAAACTGAGTAGTCTATACAACTTGCATAATTGCAATTTGGCAAAAAAGAAATACAACCAGCAAAATAAACCCACAATTAGCAATTCATAGCAACTAAAGCTAGGAAGATTGAACTCAAATTACCTCTACAATACTTGGCAAGATCACTCCCGCGTTTAGCGAGCACAACTCTCTTGAAAATATTCATATCAGTACCGGCCTTTTTGTATTTTCAATGACCCAGAGTCTCAGTCTCACCCCTTCAGGTCCTGCACAGCTCATTACACAAGCCTTCAACTTTGATGCAAATAATAGGGACTAATGAAATATATGACGCAACACACAAGTCCATGGATGCAAAACCTTAAACTGACGAAAGAAACAGCGACCACAAGGATTAAATTTCTCAAATTTTCAGCACTTCCATACAAAACTTGAATAAAAATGGTACCTTTTAATCAAACAATCAGAACCCTGAGCGGACCTTTGCAAAATATAATCAGTTCAGCTGCTCCGTCTCCGTCCAGACGCAGAGCCGCAGAGATGACGAGTCCGATTTATGGATCTGCACTGAGGGTAGCAAAGCAAGAGTGTATGGTGGTTGGTATGTAGGTGTCAAGAGAAACGATGCCGTTTAAAAGCCAACTTATCTATCTTCTTGGGTCAGACAATGAGAATGAGGTCAATTATACCCATTTTATCATTTAAAAGTATCAAAACGCGAAAGTTTTGGCAAAAATAATCTCATCCTCTTCCGCTAACACTGTTCAGCTAAAACCCCAGTAGCTACTGAAGCTCTCGGCTGGGTGATGGGTATAAGATATATGGTGTAATTACATACCTGGAACTTTGCAACAGAGAGCTTTCGAAGAAGCTTGTCAATGGCGTCTCTCACTTTCATCCACTTTCGTTCATTACCCAGGTCCCTATTCTCATATCTTGCTCTCTTGGTATGCCTATATTTGATTTCCTTGTGTTATAGTTAACTGAGAATTTGAAGAATTTTCTTGGGTCTTTCACTTTTATGGGTCGAAATTATCTAGTGTCGACTTTGGAGGTTTGAGTTAAAAATCATACCTTTCATGTCCTATGTTCATGATTCGTTGAACCCTGGCAAGGCCAATCTGTCTAAAACCTCTCTGTCAATATGTCTCGTAAAGATAAGTATGCTTTAATGTACTGATTGTTCATTATGTCTGCAATGTCAATTTATCCCTTGGTCAGTCAAATATTGACAAAGGTATTTGAAATGGTACTGAGATTCATGAAAAAGAGACCAAGCTTTCTGTTTTACACCACTGAACCCTTTTATTATTTATCAGCTATGTGTACCAAGATTTGGGCTCACTTGGTTATGTAGAAGCAAGGAGCACCTAATTTTTTTATTCTTATTTAGACTTAAGATTGATGTATCATAGGCTCAAGACATCCTTTAAACTAGGAAGGAGCTCTAACCCTTGATTTTACTATACTTGAATATCAAGTGTTCACTGCTGTTTAGCCTTTTTTTTTTACTAACAACCCAGAAATAATGGCTTAATAGATCTCCTATCTCTTAAAATATGCAGGAACCAAATGAGTTTACCTCTTCACCGGTCACTGAACTTGGTGCAACTTCAGGGTCATAGATTGCAGAATAAGTGGTCCATAAGGGCTGTCTCTAGGAAAAAAACAGCTGAGTCTTCAGCTGAAGATGGACCTAATGAAGATGGGGTTGTGGTAAAGAAGAAAACGCCTAAGGCTTCTAAACAAACTACCACACGGACTAAAAAGAAAGCAACATCAGAGGAAAATGAAGCTTTGGGGAGTAGTGATGTGGAAACTGATGCTCTTACATCTGTGGATGATAAAAAGAAAACCCCGCGAAAGACTCGGCAGAAGGGTACCCTTAAATGTTATTTTGTTATCTTGAATCAACCTTTTGTTTCTATTTGGATAGTTATATACATTTAAATGTTTGCAGCCACAAGTGCAATGGAAGAAGATCAAAGTGAGAAGAAGGTCAGGAAGAGGAAGTCAACTAGGAAAAAGAATAATAGTGCTGATGTTCAAGATTCTGAGTTAGATGTCAGCAATGTAGAGCCCACTTTCATTGCTGCAAAGGAGGAAGATCAAAGTGAGAAGAAGGTCAGGAAGAAGTCAACTAAGAAAAAGAATGATAGTGCTGATGTTCAAGGTTCTGAGTTAGATGTCAGCGATGTAAAGCCCACTTTCATTGCTGCAAAGGAGGAAGATCAAAGTGAGAAGGTCAGGAAGAAGAAGTCAACTAAGAATAAGAATGATAGTGCTGATGTTCAAGGTTCTGAGTCAGATCTCAGCAATGTAGAACCCACTTTCATTGCTGCAATGGAGGAAGACCAAAGTGAAAAGGTCAGAAGGAGGACAACTAAGAAAAAGTATAATAGTGAGGATGAACAAGGTTCTGAGTCAAAATTCAGAGATGTAAAGTCCACAATCGTTGCTGCAGAGAAAGAAGATCAAAGTGAGGAGGTAAGGAGGACAACTAAGAAACAGTATGATAGTGATCAAGACTCTGATTCAGATGTCAGTGATGTAGAGTCAACATTCATTGAAGATGTTGATGAAGAGAATGATGATGAACTAGATTTAGTAATAGATGAGGGAGAGGAAGATATTAGCTTCTCTTATCCTTGGCCTCCTCTTGTTTGTTGCTTCGGATCCGCACAACACCCATTTGTACCCTCAGGAAGACCAGCAGAAAGACGCGTAGAGTATGAGTTTTATGAAAGACTGAGAGATGCAGTGTGGATCCCAGAAAATTTTGTAAGAGCTCCTGGAGGATCTGCTGCTAATGTTGCTGTTGCACTAGCAAGACTGGGTGGTACGGTTGCTTTTATGGGGAAGCTTGGAAATGATACTTATGGATGGAACATGGTAGATTATTTGAATGCACAAAATGTTCAAACCCGATCGGTTTGCCTCGATAGTAGACGATCAACAGCAGCAACAAAGATGAAAATTCCCAGGAGGGGCCAATTGAGAGTGAGAACTGTCAAGCCCTGTGCTGAGGATTCTTTATTGAAGTCTGAGATCAACATTGATGTCCTCAAGGAGGTAAGAATTTCAGTTTTTGAATGTTTTCAACCTATAGGCAATTTCTTGATTGAGTTTAGTTTGACCTTCTAACAATCTTTTGTGCAGGCAAAGATGTTCTATGTCAACACACACTCTCTGCTTGACACAAACATGCGATCCACTGCATTGAGAGCCATCAAAATTGCAAAGAAATTCGGAGCGCTGATCTTTTATGATGTGAACATTCCCTTACCACTATGGCGCTCTGCTGAGGAAACCAGAGCGTTCATACAGCAGGTGTGGAATCTTGCAGATATTATTGAGATTACTAGTCAAGAACTCGAGTTTATATATGGAATCAAGCCCTCTGAGGAAGTGCTTACCAATAATAAACTCAGATATAGGCTTGCTCATTATGATTGGGAAGTGATTGCACCAATTTGGCATGAAAACCTCAAGCTCTTGTTTGTGACAAATGGCACTTCTTTGATACACTACTACACTTCAGAACACTACGGAGCTGTTCGAGGGGGTGAGGATCCTCCCATCACCCCTTACACTGGTGATATGTCTGCATCCGGTGATGGTATTGTTGCAGGTACAAATACAATCTTCCGAATGTGCTTAAGCATTCAAATGCACTAATTGTTGGTAATCTACACTGCTGAGTTCATGTTTGTTGCATCTTTTCAGGCCTCTTGCAAATGTTGACTTTGCATCTAAACCTCATCACTGATGCTGAACATTTGAAAAGCACGTGCCAGAATGCGATTGAGACCGGGTTCCGCGAGCAATGGATACTTGAGCAGAAGCGTGGCTACCCTCCTAGAGAAGGTGCAGAAGTGGGTCCAGATGAAAACGGTATAAGATCAGTAACAGAAAAGGGGTTCCGCACGTTACAGTCTTTAAGTTGATGCGGGGCTTGAGCATGATCCAACTCATTATCTACATCATGTTCCTTCACAGAGAGGGATTTTGTGTCCCAATTAACCTAAACTCAGTGCCTTCTTACATTGCATAACCAAATTTTGAATTGCATGGATATCATATCTGTTCTTAGAATGTGAATTGGAAATTTAATGTTCTTTTGTAAAAGTTTCTTGTCCTTATTTTCCCATCTTCCTCTCTTTGTGACTCGTGTTTGAATCGGAAATGTGGACACACAGATTTGAAAGTCGCCATTGTTGATCATTCTTGAGGCAATTGTGTGTCCTTTAACTTGCATGTTCTTCCTTGTAGAACTAGCTTAACTTGCTTGTGGGCATTGCTTTCACTTTTGTCAAACCGCACCATTAAGTCCATGGACAAAAGTAACCCACTAAAGGTCTGGTTCCCTTTTTCTACTATTCATACGTACCATAACAGTTATAGTTGGTAGAAGAAGCTAATCTATGGGCTTAGTGGAGAGTGATGTGTAGATGAGGCCACTATAACTATCTTCTCCTTTTTCTATTGTAATTGTTGTAACTTTTCAAACAAGGCATTGTTAGGTTAAGTGCAATACACCATAGTACATGATCCAAACAACAACTTAAACAATGGAGCTTTATATAACATGCCTGATAATCAGGCATATATACTGGTAATTATTTATCAAGATTATAATTATCATTAACCCAAAACAAGATGGCATTGTAATATGTAGGGACAGAGAGCTTCTATGACAACTATGCCACAAAATAAACCTGCTTTTCCACATTGCAACAAGCTGGCTTTTCATTTTCTAACATCCATTTCTCCCTACAAGGAACCAGAACAGACAAGGCTATTACATCAGCGCCGCAGATTTATTAACCTCCCACCTAAGACATAAAATGAACAGGAACTACACATCGATCGATCCCCCAGCTAGGTACACTCAGAGAACTTAAAAGCATCGAGTTTTGAGGCAGCTGGTTTGTCCAAAAACCAAACCAACTTCCCTTTGGCCGGCTGGACCATGCGTGCAGGCAATGGCAGACAGTCGGGCTCCATGTCATCGATTGCCAGGTGGACAGCCTCTGCCTTGCTGGCACCGGTAGTGACTATAGCCACGTTGGATGCTGAATTGATGACAGGCAAAGTGAATGTGATCCTCTCCGGCGGGGGTTTTGGGGAATCGGTGATGAAAGTCACCCATTCATCTTTCTCTTCAAGTACAGCGTGGTTGGGGAATAGGGATGCAACATGACCATCAGCTCCCATCCCCAGAAGGATGAGGTCGAACTTAGGACAGTCGCTGATGTCAGACACGCTGACCACACGGGTTCTGACTAGTTGCCGGATGGCGAACATGTACTCATCAGCAGCCTCCTCTGCTGACACCGAATTGTTTATAGAATTCACATGGCTTGGAACAACAGGCACCTGCATATAATGAAAACATAAGTTCATGACAAAATTTATGAGAAACGAATATAAGCAACTATTATCCTCATCCACACTCAGCAAACAGTGACATCAATATTATGAATAAACATAGTTCTCAAAATTATATAAGATCTACCAAATGATAGTTCAAGGTCGGGCAATTTTGTGAAGCACTCTCCAACAGAATACTCAATGAGGAACTGTTCATAGAAGTACTCACCTCATCATACCAACAAAAATATGGAGCAGATGCAGTAGATATGCATTAATTAAATAAAATAATCATGAAAATGAAAGCACAGTATATGCTCACAAAGATGCTCTTCGAAAGGAGCTTGTTCAACCAATACATTAGGATTTGAGGACAAAATTATTATGTCCATGAATGATCTACAGGGAAGCTCTTGTTTGTGATAGACCACATCATTCCTTTTCTTCATTTTACTTTAATGAGCAAAAAAATGTTTCCCTCTATCCCAAAATAAGTGACTCATTTTACTTTTTGCATTGATTAAGAATTCAACTTTTAGTGCTTAACTTTCCACCCTTTACGGTGCTTCCATGTCCCCATCGCTCATGCATGCCTAATTAACTACCTAAATTCGAAATGAGACTTATTTTGGGATGGAGCGAGTATGTTACACCTTTTAACCACGAGAACAACATAGTTCTTCATACTTCTCACACTCCTCTCATTTTGGCTCCATTTGGTACTTTAAAATTGAGCTAAATTCTATTTTTGCATTTTATTTCTACATCCTGAAGCCTAAACACTCTAAGGGAAGCAACTACAGAACACAATGACTAAAACGGATCTGCTAGCCAACTTTAATTGGTTGAAATAAAGCTGCAGTGAAAGTAATTAAGAAGAGCACACGTACATATAAAGAAAGTGACCAAATAATAGAATATGCTGAATCAAATATATTCGTATCTCTTTCAACACCATGCCTATTAACATAGTCATCTGATAGCTGCATGGTTTTGTAATGAAAATGACAGCAGAAGCAACCAAAAAGTTAATGGCAGAGTAATACCTTTACGGAGCCAAATATCTAAACACATCTCTCGCTACACCTGAATTTTATTAAGCCTCATTGGACACAATGAAAAGTAACTGAAACAGTGAGAATATTGCAAAATAGAACTTAAAATCTAGCAATGGGAGTTTTGTAAAGGTTTTGGTTTCACCTCTCCGACAAGTGATGAGGCTGTTGCCAACCTTTTTCTTAGTTCTTAAGTTCGTTTTAGCTTTTTGTTCTTTCTTTCTTTCTTTCTTTCTTTCTTTGTTATTTGCCCTTGTTTTCGGGTTTGTAACGGCCTTGTGGCTTCTGTTCTCCGGTCTCCCTTCTTGGGAGTCCATTGTCAGTGGTTATAAAATTGGTATTTTTGGCTGATCAAAAAAAGAAACTAGCAATGGTCGAACCAGGCACGATTCTGGATGAGTTCCAAATCAAAGACACTACACCAAAGTGCAGAGAATTGAAGTTATGAAACATAACAATGAGGGAAAAGGTTTGTCATAGGTGTTTTTAAAGTAATTTAACATGTATATTAGCTAAATGTGTCAACTGGGTAGAATCAAGACCTATCAAAACTAGATAGTAGTGAAGAACAAAAGTAAATCATCCCCTTTTTGTATAGTGCTTCAAATGAAGAGGAAGGCTACACATTCCTACATAGGATAAAATATTTGGTTAGAGCACAAACCTTGGACAGAAGGCCATCTTTTGCCAGCTTATAGTTGCTATCAGCATGGTTTTTCGCCACAACACGCTCGTCAGCCCAAAATATATACCATTTTGCCCAATCCACAGTCTTGTTATAAGGAGCTTCACATAGCTTTCTGTTTTGCACAAGAAAATTTGAGCTAGGGCGACAAAACCACAAAACACAAGGAACTTGAGTCAGGCTCATACCCCATTAAGCTGATGAGAGAACCGCCAGACAAGGCAATGGCAAAGACACCCCTTTCCTTTACCGATGCCTCCGACAATTCAGCAATGTAGTCTCCCAAATCAGTGCTGAGTTCATCCAGACTTTCATGAACCCTCAACTCTCCTCTATCTGTATGGATCCCGGAAAGTGCCATTCTATTCAAACTTCACCACAAGGATGGTTGTACTATTGTAACAACAGAATCAACAACAAAAACACCCTTGATTAGATTTTTTATACTATAAAACACACAAATGCAACACCACATAGGCACATACAAATAATTATGAATGGAAAGGGAGAGAAAATTCTACTATCTATCTAGAGGAAAGCAAATGAAATTGTTAGCAAGAATAATGAACCTGAAGAGAAATAGCCATCCAATTGGGTGCTTGAGGGTATTATTTAGAAAATAAAGGGGAACCTCAAGGATCAAAACCATTGACAAAATTGGAAGTCTCCAATATTGCAGTTCCAGACTCATGAAAAGAATCTTGAACACAATTCCACTCATCCAAACACCAATAGATCACTTTGCATGACTAAAATTCCAAACTTTAGAAAACAAAACTGCCCATATCTAACAAACGATTCAATTTTACACTTCATAAGAACATACCCAGATCATAAAACTAACTCAATTTACATTTCCATGAAAAAACCCAGATGAAAAAGATCGTCCAATTCTCATGCAATGAAAAAATGACTGACAAAGAACAAACTAAGAGGCTTACACAGAGGAAGAGGAAGAAGAAGAAGAAGAAGAAGAAACTGACGAATAAGGAAGATGGGTATCAAAACCAAATAATTATATAGTAATATATATACAAAAAAAAAATCACACATCAACAGCAACAACATAAAAAACAACATACGCTCTAATCCATTACTGATAATAACAATATTATC
>JAYMSW010004627.1:0-10795 GCA_036897725.1 Erodium texanum | reverse complement strand
CCCCAACTAGCTCAAGCAGCAAACAACGCGCCGGGGCAGACTTTTTCTTTAGCCATTAAAAGCATTTTCTTTTCTTTTCCACCACCAAAATATGTTGCCTTATATTTCAGTCAGTCAGTGGCAAAGCCCTTGGAAAAAAACTAAGGGGGCATGCATATTTTTAGAGAAGAGCATATTAGAAAAAGAAAAAGCCCAATATAAGATTGAACCATGAAGAATGAATAACAAAAGTAACAGACCAAGATAAATAGTCTAGATAGTAGAATCAGTCCACTCCTTCGACAAATATAATAAATTGATCATTACACTTCAGTCACCTGAAGTGCCCACAAACATACAGGTGACCTAATGTTGTGTCCATGATAACCTGAATTGTGCCCGGAGTAACACTGACGTAACAGACAACAGGTTGGAACCAATCAGAACATCATAAGCAATATATCAAATTTCTTACCATGTGTCGTGATATAGTCAAATGACTCAAGAGCCTCTGTAGTAGATCTATAAATGTTTGGTGATAGGACATGTACCAAGTGATTATCCACCCACCTGCGTTATGAATAGTGCATTATCAGTTCATTCATATTTCAAAAGTTTGTTTCCAGTAAAATATCAGCTTGTTTAGACTTTTTCAAGATGAAATGTAGCTGATTTGATTGCCATGTAATAAATGTTTGAATAGTACTTTAGCAGTATACATAATTCATATAAAGTAATCAAATACGAAACCTATTCAGCAAAGCAAATAAATACCAAATTAAGTAGGTATAATGGAGGACCAGAGTTCAAACCTGGTACAAACAATCTTATGTCTATTTAAAGAATCAAGTTTTTAGTGCTCCCTTCTACATAAGTTAGGTTGATTGCTATATTTACTTGGAACACATTTGATGGATAGAAAAACAAGTTACGCAAATAAATGGTAGTTGATCAGCACCAAAGCATTCCATGGTGGCAGTATATATATGTTTTTTGAAAATCAGCACTAAATGAAAGAAGAACAAACATACTCGCGCCACTTCCTCTCCTCGTCATTGTTTACAGTAGAGTTATGTGGATCAATCTTATTGAACAACTTGTCAATTATACCTATACACAAAAACAAGTTGGCAATAAAATTATACTTATTCAGTTATTCCTCTTCTTAGAACATAACCATTGCATCATTCAATCTTACGTTGAAAAAGAACTAGCAGGAAGAAGCAATTACCCGAGGAATCAACCATTTGTTCACCATCAACGGTCAATATTGGTACCTTCTTGTAATCAGACCACTTGATCTCCTTTTTGCTGATGGGATTGACCTCCACGACTTTGTATGGGATCTTATTATAATCCAAGAAAGCTGCAAGAAGATGAAATTTGACAAAAAAGGAAGAAGCTATAATCAACAAATATCAAATGGAAAGTAAGAGCATATAAGAAAACTGAGAAGCCAACAACTCCGTAGATTCCTCTATAGTTTCCAGAATCAACCTTTTAACTTTGTACCATTTTTTTTTTTACTTGCAATGAAGCATGATCCTACCGACAATGGGGATGACAACCAAAAGCACATTTTGATCGAATAGAGTTTTGGTTCAATTAAATATGAGCATCTTCATAATCATGCTTTCTCAACTTCAGCATTATGAATGTTTGCCAAGATGTTGAAACAGAACTTAGCTTTTTTTGAAAACATTTTCACACACATTAAAAACGCCAAAAATGCAAGACTTCAAATTTCAAACAAACAGTGTACAATAGAAGTGAATTGTCAAGCTTCAAACAAGGTCTAATTAAATCCTCCTTTACATCATTAATCAGCGAAGAAATCTACAATCGTTTTCGAAGAGAATATTTTCTGATATCAATACTAACCAAACGAGTTAAACCAAGCAACGAAACCATAGTTAAATTCGAGTGACAATACCTTTAACCTTGTTGCAGAAGGGGCAAGCTTCGTACTGATAGAGAACAACCTCATTCGGAGAAAACTTCTCGGCGCGCGGCGGCTCCATGGTGTGTGCCTCCTGAGCCTGAGAAGTTGCAGCGGCGGAGAAGAACATGGTTCCCGCGACACCGCGAGCGACGGAGGGGCTTGAAACGCGATCGCCGAATCTGCTCGAAAACCACCAGTGCTTGCTACTGGAGCATGTGCTGTACAGTGCCGCTTGAAGGAGTTGACGTTGAGGTCCGGCGCAGCAGCCGCCGCCTACAGCGTTTCCGAGAACAGCGAGAGCCTGAACTCTTCTCATCATGACCAAAATGGACTTGCCTCTCTCCGTTACTCCAAATTTCTCTGTATCTCCGGAACCACTGTTTGGTTACAGGGTTACACTTAAATAGGGTTTCGGCAGCATCCACGTTTCGTTCGTTGAATTCACTTCTTTTAGCCAAAAAGGGAAAAGTAGGGGCGCGATCAGGTGTGCGCAGTCCCTCGTTACATGACCTGTCACCGTGTTAGCCACTCGATTTCGGCTCCCACTTGTAAATAGAGCAGCTGAAATACCAGATGAGTCCTTGAGAACAATTTAAATACCTTCTTAATGAACAGACAGAGAATGGTAAAATAAAAGAACGACCAAGGGTATTATAGGAATATAATGAACGCGTAAAGAGTCCGAACTCTAGGTTGTTGAGTCTCGCTCTATATAAAGGCCCCAAATTCCAGATTCTGTAATTTTCAGATCTGGAGCCTCTTCGTTTGGCCGCCAAGTAAGGGGAGAGAAAATCTTTTCCCTAGGGTTACCGGCGATATTCCTCCCCGCCGGTCTCGTTGCTACGCTCGAAAGTGTGTGGCGTTTTTCTTTTCCTGCTGTTCGGAACTTGCTTTCCGATCAGATCTAGTATTGAGCGAAGTTGCTTTCTGGTCGGAGATGTCTCGTTGCTTTCCTTATCCACCGCCGGGGTACGTGAGGAACGGTGTTCCCGGCGAGGCCTTGATCGAATCGATTAAGGTTTGTTGGGCAAATCTGGTCTTTTCCGTTTGATCACGCTCAACTGCATATGTTGTCACTGTTGAGTTGATTGGTCAAAATATGATTGTGTAGCATTAGCATGTGGCTTGAATATGATAGATTATTGTAGAGTCATGTTTGTATAGGAGCTGTAATAAAGAATTGGTAATTGTATATTCAAAGATATTTAAAGGGGTTTTTATTAGACTATGGTTTTGTTCATAAAGATTGGTTTTTTAAGTTCAGATTTTATAATCTATCGATACAATGTTCATTCAGAAGCCCAAAACTGTGCTAGATTAAGGCCTCCAGATGATGAGAACTCAACATTTCTCTTGCGATTATGGGGTTCTATTGCGTCTAGTGTATGTGGATGTGATTCTGTAGATATGGGATATTGAGTTCGGTTGTGTACCTTTTCAACCCTAATTGAGTTATCTAGTTATGGTGATAGCGTCATATCTGGTTGAGCCATCACCTTTTCAACTCTTTGTATGCTAATCAGATGAAGTTTTTTAGTCAGCTCATATCACTTGTAACAGTACATAAAATTCATTTTGGTGTTCATTGGTTTTTACTTTAGGTAGTAATGTGTAATGTCTGAATCTGGTTTAGTCTGGTTAATTTTGAAGTCCTAATAATTTCTAAAAGAAATCTGAAACCATTTGTTATTTTTGTTTTCCAAAGTGATCATGTGCTGGTATTGTGGGTGTTGAACTCTTATCAAGCTTTTAGCAGTAATTGGCTGATATATGCCTTCACTGTTAACTTGATTTGCTTGGTCATATTTTTACTTGTGTGGTAATTCGTGGCCCTCTGTATTGAACTTGCTATTCTGGTTCTAAAGCTCCATAAGAGAAGTGAGATACCGAAGGTGGAAAGGAGCAAAGAGAAGAGGGAAAAGAGAGATAAAAAGAAGGATAAGAAAAGAAGTGAGCAGCAGAGGCTACCCAGTAGGGTTGGTGGCACTAAAATCGGTAGGCTCATTGATGGAAAGATCCATGATGGGGAGAAACATGTGGAAGACCCATATATTCTCAAGGGAAAAGAAGTTGAAGCTGAACAACTAGAAAAGAGTGGTCTTACAGAAGAACATGAGCAGCCCGTCAACTCGCAAACACCTTGTTACCTGTCTGACAGTACGCGGAGCAGCCACAAGAGAAAAAGGCAGAGCTCACCATCAACTTCTAGCCATGCCTCACCATCAAGTTGTAGCCGGACTCATGGTTAGTAATTCAATACCCTTACCCTTTTCTGGAGTATGTGAGTAACTCAGAATCTGGATCGTACTGATGTAACTATCATATCAGGAAATGTGCTACGCATCCGTTTGCCTTCACAAAAGCAGAGAGAACCTGACACAATGTTGAGCAAAGACCAGCAATGCTCAACATCTGGAAGGGTTTATCTGGCTTCTCAGCAGAATGTGCCAAATCAGCAACTGTCCAACAATTTGAAGTCGTTGACTCCTAAACCATTTGAAAAAGCACCACAATCAAAGGGCATAGAAATGGCTCAAGCAGAAGCTTCTTCAAGTACAAAATCTCACAAAGATGAGAGGCGGTGGGGGAAACTGTGTAGCAAGATGGAGGCTTTTGTTTCCCTCTCGTTACACATTGAGCAGGATGATGGTGATGATGAGTGGCTGTTTGAGAAAAAGCCCATCACAAAGAAGTGCAGAGGAGAGGATGATGGGTTATGCGACCTAAGTTCCACTTTGTCTTTGTGGCCGCGTGCGCAGTACCTGCCTTTAGTGGACATATATGCATTGCCATACACAGTACCTTTCTAATAGTCTTTTGTTTTGTACAGTTTCAGTGGAAACTGAAGATCAATTTTGACACTAATTTGTGTTCTCCTTTACTGTAATGCCAATTTCATTTATAAAAGCTCAAATACTGGCGTAATAATTGTGCATGGAATGTCATTTTATCCTTGAGCATGATCTATCCCGGGTTTCAAATGGAATTGAATAGTGGACGGAGGGGATGCCATTCACCAAACACAACGCCTTGTACATGTTGCGAAACTCATTTTCTTCGAATCTATCACTATGCTGGGAACATATTGTCTAGACCCTAAGTCATAACAGATCACATTTTCTCTTTCCGCTTGATTCCTTTTTGTTTTCTTTCTTATAAGTTGATGTGGTGTTTATTTGAACTTAAAATATTCTATCAAAGAGGGGTTGAGGAGAAAACTCTTCTTAAAATGTTATAGAAAAAACTTGTAAAGGTTGTTGGATTAAATTAATCAATAGTTATTGAGTTAACGTCATGCTCTCTGCCCCTCCCTCTCCCTCTCCTCTTCTAAATCCGCCCCCCTAAACTGCCCCCCTAGAGCTTCTCACTTTCCCCTGAACCCTTTCTCCTCCTTTGGTCATCCTTTTCCCCCCTCTTCTTGTCTTCTTCTCTTGTTTGGGTCCCCATTCGCTGCCTCTCGCAGTATGTCTAGCCCTTTTCTACCTAACGTGGATGTGTGCTAGGGTCTGTCCTTCCTCCCTACAGGTGACCTCCTCCGTCTCGCCTGTTTGGGCTTGTGCCTGGCCGACCTGTCGCACTCCTCCTTCCCATTTCTCCTCTCCAGTCGCCTCCTCTCTTCTTGCTCTAGCTCGCTCCGGCGCCTCTCCTGTCCTCCTCAAATCATCGCCTCTCATATTGTTGCAATCTGTTTGTCCAGCCTGTTTTGGTACATCGGTGTCTAGCCTACAATTGCTTGTCGTAGCGTTTGCTGGTTCTTAGGATCGGCTTCCATCTCTCTTCTGCTAGAGCCCTTTGTTTCTCCAGTCTCGTCTCTGCGCCATCGTCATTGATCTCTCCGGTCTTGTCTCTACGCCGCCGACCGGTCTCACCCTTGGTCGTTGTGCCGCCATCTCTCTCTACTTAGGTAGTCGGGATTCCATTTCCCCATGTTAGCGTGGAAGACGTATGCTTTTCCCAAGTCTATTGTTCCTTTTAGTCTTGCACCCCTCCTGTTTGGGTCAGTCTTGATCACATTTGGGCCTAGATTTCTTGGATTCTTTCTCTTCGCTCGTGCTGGCTTTGCCAATCTTTTAAAGACGTTATGTCTTTTTATGTACCTCTTATGATCTTGACCTCCTTATTTGGGCGACTTCGATTATTTATCTATAAAAATCAATTTTAGCTAACCTAAATAATAATAATAATAATAATCAATGGTTAGGATTAAAGTCATTTCATTAACGGCAAAACATGAAATTTAATTGTGTCATTTTATGTATCTAGAGGGACAATATAGTTTTATTTTTTACTCCACCCTCCCATATTCCACGATTTTAGCTAAATGTTTCACAATTTTATGTTATTCTTCCCACAACTTTTGTAACATTTCGTTTTATTATTTTATAGATTTCATTTTTTATATTGTCGGATTTCAATTTAGTATGTGGTAGTTTCCATTTCTTTCGTCCATGATTTTCATTATGTGTACTATTATAACTATGAATATATTTCATATTTGAGCTCGTTACATTTCATTTTACTATTGGTTAGATATTCGTTATATATATTCTTATGATTCTGATTGAATTTCATTTTTGAGTTTGTTGTATTTCATTCTACCATTCGTTGACTTCATTTTTAAGACGACCTGAAGATTTTACATTTTATTTGGTAAAATAAAATTTAAAGTTATAAATATAAATTTACAACGAAGTTTCAAAAATATGAAATTAACGCCATCGGCTAGCGAAACAGACGAGTACAATATATAAGAGGTACATTCATGTAGGCAAATAGTTTATTGAATGGGATCAGTTTTGTCGATATTTGTCCTGGATATTCGAAGCCCTGGGTCATGAAGATACGGTAATAGAGTTCAAACACCTACAACAAATCGGGTATGTCAGTTCTTATGAGGATAAATTTGATGAGTTAAAAGCTTTAGTCTCGTCTAATAGTCATGGACTATCAGAGGAATTCTTTGCTTCTTGCTTTATGGGAGGTCTAAAAGGCCAACTAAGACTTGGAGTCCAGATGTTTAACCCAACCTCAATCACCCAAGCTATGCAATTAGCTCATTTTGAAGAGCAAAAGTACCATAAACAAACGAATTATAAACCATTAAAACCTTATCAGCCACAAAAAACCCAACAACCAGTTCCAACCTCATATTACTGTTAACACCAAAATCCAAAAGCATCCTCATAAAAACCCCACCCATCACAATGACAACCTCATCCTTAAAACCAACAATACAACCCTAAACATGTCTGCCCCAACAGGGAAAGAGCCTATATGATTTTACCAGATGATTCAAATGAAGAGATATAGAATGATGATTGTAATTTGTTATTGGAAGATCAGATAGAGCTTAAGGCTCAAGAACCTGACAAACTAGCTGAGGATGAAGGGTGTATCAAAATTCTGGATTGAGAGTTCCAATTGATAAAACAAGACTTAATTAGATCGGAAGGAATGGTCAATCAGAATGTTGTCTCTACTTTGCCTGATCTTGGAGCAACTTGCTCTTTTATAGATGAGAAAACTGTGCATAAATTACACTTAACACTACAAGAAATGAAGGCCAAAAAAGTGAAAATGGTAAATGAGGGAATATTCACATATTAGAAATGTTGTGTAGTAGAATGGAGTATACAAGGAGAGATGTTTGAAGGAACACTCTTGGTAATTCCCCTTGGTGATTGTGACATGGTATTGGGAGTGGACTGGCTCACTCTGGTGGATACCATTAAATTCAATTACAAGGACAAAACCATCGTTGTAAGGATTAGTGGCAAGAAGATTATATTCTATAAGACCCTACCCTCACCCAAAGTCTTTATGGTATCCTACATGGGAGTAAAAAGGTAACTGAAAGCAAGACAAACATTATATTTCGGCTTGATATGTCAGTTAAACAACAATGCTACCAGAAATCATCCACCAGAAGTCCAGAAGCTATTGACCCAGTTCTAAGATGCATTTGAATAGCCAAAAACACTTCCACCCAGAAGAGCCCAAGACCATCATATACCTCTCATACCAGGAAGCAAAACACCCACACATAAACCTTATAAACATAATTATGAGCAAAAGAATATCATAGAAGAAAGGGAAAAATTCATAACCAATAGAGTGATATAAAGCAGTAATAACCTTTTTTTCCTTCCCTGTGCTCTTAGTTAAAAAGAAAGATGGAAGTAGGAGGGTTTGCATTAATTATTATAAGAAGTTAAATGAATTGACTATCAAGGAAAAATACCCCATTCCTTGTACTAGAGAATTACTGGATGACTGAATGGAAGCCAATACTTTTCAAAGCTTGATATGAGGTTTGTATACTTCCAAATCAGACTCAAAGAGGGAGAAGAGTACAAGACAACCTTCAAAACCCACCATGGCCACTGGGCATTCAAAGTCATGCCATTTGGCTTAACAAATACAAAGACAAGCTTCCAAGTTTTGGTGAATCAAGCATTTGGAGATTATCTTAGGAAATTTGTCCTTGTGGTGTGTAATAAATGTTAGGAGGACCATTTAAAGCACTTGGAGTTAGAGAGGCCGAAAGCTAAAAATTTGTATGTCAAACTAAGTGTGATCTAAGACAGCAACAAGTGGAATACTTAGGGAACATCATCACCCAGGAAGGAGTATCAACTGATCTTGCCGAAATTGAAGCAATGCTAAGATGGTCTACACCCAAAAATAAAAAAGAATTGAGAGGTGTTTTGGTCCTCACTAGGTACTACAGAAGATTTATAAAAGACTATGACATAAAGGCCAAGCCACTACTGAAGAAAGACAACTTTGTGTGGACTGAGGCAACAAAGGAATGTTTCATGCACCTCAAGTTGGTAATGACACAAGCACCATTTTTGATTTTTCCAAACTTTAATCTTCCTTTCATAGTTGAGACTGATGCATGTGATGTGAGAATAAGAGTAGTTTTGATGCAACAAAATATGCCCATTGCATTTTTAAGTAAGGCTTTAGGACCAAGGAATAGAGCTTTGTCTACATATGACAAGGAGTTAATGAAAATTGGATGAGAAGTAAAACAATGGAAGAAATACTTTGGTAACACACCCTTTGTGATCAGGATAGATTAACGAAAGTCTTAAATTTTTCTTGGAACAGAAGTTAACCATTGTCTTCCAACACAAGTGGTTATCCAAAATGATGGGACTCAACTAAACAATCGAATACAAGAAGGGCAGAGAAAGCAAAGTTACAAATGCTTTGTCAAGGCTACCTTATTCTGAAGAAGAAGAGTTGCAAAGCTACCACTATATCGATCTTAGAGTGGATGAAGGAAGTATTAAATAGTTATGAGAATGATGTTAAATAGTTATGAGAATGATGAAGAAGTTGGGGGTTTGTTATTGTAGATAAGCATTCTTCCTATAACATTTTGAAATAATGAGGTGAAAATTGGGTTGATCTATGTCATGGGAAGCTTTATTTGGGAAAAAACAGTGACATCAGGCAGAGGATCATCCAAACTCTATATGCTTCCTCCATTGGTGGACATTCAGGAATCGCAGCAACCTTGAAGAAGATCCAGACTAATTTTTCTGGCATGGAATGAACCAGAAAGTGTAAGAGTTTGTTAAACCTTATGAGGTGTGTCAAAGGTGCAAGAGTGAGAATGTACCTTATCCTAGATTGTTGAAACCATTTCCAGTTCCTGACTCTCCTTGGAAAGAAATTTTTATGGATTTTATTGAAGGCCTTCCAAAATCTCAAGGTTATGATTGCATCTTAATTGTGGTTGATAGGATGAGTAAAGTGGGTTAGCTAACTCATTGACATCTGCATCCCTATATCATGTTTACAAGCTCCATGGCCTGCTAGAGGTAATCATTTCTGACAGAGATAAGATATTCCTCAATAATTTCTGGCAAGACCTCTTCAAATTGATTGGTACTAAGCTCAAATACTACTCAGCCTACTGATGCGAACGCATTTTTGTGTCTAATTCGACACTTTGATCCCATTCTTTAGCTATTTTTGTTCCCACTTGTGTTGGTTGTATGATCCATTATTCTCTTTTATGCTCTTTGATATATTCTGGCCGTGGCAGGAGAAAACGGAGCAAAAAGGAGCATTTTTGGAGAAAATGGAACAAAAAACTGTTTCAAGGAATTCTAGAGTAGGGATGATCTTCCGAAAGGCGTAACTCTCTCATACGAGCTCCGATTTTGGCCCGTAAGATATCAAATCGAAGGGAATCGAGATCTCTATACAATGTTTGAGCACGCCACTCACCATGGTCGTGCTGAGTGGCATGGCACGATTCGTGCAACGAAAAAAATAGTAAATTTCATGTTTTGCCCTTGCGATTTGTACACATTATAAATACACTTTTAGGTCTGAAATTAGGGGAGCTCGAATTTTACAGAGGATATATTGGTTTTGGAGCTAGGAGAGCAACAAGGGGGAGATTTTGATCTACACTTGGTATTTGTATCAAATATATATATGAATTATTTTATCTTCATCTTCTATCTATGTTTGATCTTCAATGGCCTTGAATATGCGTAACAAAACCTCATAATCTAGGGTTATGGGGAATTAGGGATTTGATTTCATTGCAATGAATGATTATTGATGGGTGTGTATGCTAAATTAGGGCTAGGGTTTATGATTAATTGTTCCTAATGTTGTATTAATTTGGCCGATTAGTATTAGAATTGTGATTATTGTTTGTCACCTATAAATGGAGGGTAGTAATTAGACTTAAAGTTAATCATAATCTGATCTAGATCCTAACTAGCAATGGTAGGACTGATATGGACGTAATAGCCATAGATCACCTGGTTGAAAGCTAGAAATTATCACAAAACCTAGTGCTTTAGGACTTCCTACACTTTGACTAGCAATAACTGGGTGGTT
>JAYMSW010004626.1:0-10796 GCA_036897725.1 Erodium texanum | reverse complement strand
GCTCAGGGCGCTGCCTCAATGTTTTCGGATCAGGTTGCGAGTGCCCAAGCTTTGGAAACAACCAGACGAGAAGGGTCAAAGCGGAGAAGTTTAGGGCCACTCAGGGGAGGTCCAAAGTTAACACAAATCAAGCATGCAAAGGATTTGTGGGACAGATATTTTCAATTGCAAGTCCTCAACAAATAAACCACGAATCCGGTCGAATTGGAGACTCACAAAACCGCTATGAAATCATTGGCCCGAGAAGTATTAAAATTTTTATTTTTAATTAAAATTTTTATATTTTGGCATACATATGAAATTTTATTTTAATGCTATGGATTTTCTTTTTATTAGTCCATGTTTATTTTACTTATCGCTTGAAATGAATTTTCTGAAAAACTTTTAAAATACATTCTGAATTAAAATGAGAAATTTGATAAAATATGCTCCTTAATATGATGTATTTGTTTTATATGTCAGTATAATGTAAAATTTGATATATATGCTTTTCACTATTACTAAGACGAAAATGCCCTTATTAAAGTTCAAACAAATCCAATCTATCTTTTCTCCGTTCATGCTCTTAAGCCCCAATTAGACATCATGCTCTTGTCGGATTGTCCAGTTCTTACCACAGAACCTGTTGGACATAATCACAATCACGCGTTTACGGGTTTGGGACAAAGCTAACACCGGAATTAAAAGGAAACGTGTCGGAGTAAAGGCAGTAGGGAAGCATGGAACATCTTGCGATGATGGATAGCTTCTTTTTCGAGTATTTTCTGGATGACATGTTCAATCATCTAGAGCTTCTCCCGATTCCATCAGAATGGTGAGCTAGTCATTGATCACTCGATCTGTCAAAACTGTCTAGTTATGGATATGTGCGGCTCATTTAGGTTCATGCCTTAGTTTGTTTATGTTGATGGGTGACACTATTTCACTCTTTGATGCATATAAGTAAAGTGTCAATGACTAGCTCATTGTTATGCATGAGTGTTTTAACAGCTTCCATCATAATGACATAAGTAAAGTGAGCTTCTCCCGATTCCATCAGAGTGGTGAGCTAGTCATTAATTATATTTGTCTAGTATTCATGCCATTGTTATGCATTTTTGAGAAAATTTCACTTAACTACACTTACCTATTAGCAAACTTCAGATAACTACACTTACCTATTTATTTTTCATTTGACTACACTTAGCTTCTTTTTTTTCACCGTTAGTCCAAACCGTTAAATTTTGGATGAAAAAAATAGGTAAGTGTAGTTAAGTGAAAATTTCCCTTTAAAATTTTGATTGTTATTGAAGGGTATTTTAGACTTTTTATATGTTTTGGATGACAAATTGACGATGTGGACTAACGGTGAAAATAAAAAAAAGTTAGGTGTAGTCAGATGAAATTTTTTAAGGTAAGTGTAGTTACTTGAATTTCGCTAATATGTAAGTGTAGTTAAGTGAAATTTTTTTAGCTAAGTGTAGTTACTTGAATTTCGCTAATATGTAAGTGTAGTTAAGTGAAATTTTCCTTACATTTTTAAGACTGAAAAAATTGGGAGATGATTTTTTGTGCAACATTTGTGTTATATGGTGTAATAAGTGCATGAAAGTGATTAGGATTTGTAATTAATCGATTCTAGTGAGTAGCTTATAAGTGAGAACATAGACAGCCATTAGAAAAACACTTAAAACACATAGATTAAGACTGAGGGTGAAATAGAGATTGGGATACGTTAAGAGAGAGAGGAAGGGATTGAGTTTGTTTAAACTTTAGTAAGGGTATTTTTGTATTTATACATATAAAAAGCATATATATCAAATCTTACATTATAATAGCATATTAAACAAATACATCATATTAAGGACCCTATTTTATCAAATTTCCCATTAAAATAATAGTACAACTCAGAATCCACTAACCTTTAACCTAATCAAGCTATTTCCTACTTTTTAATAGTTTTTACTAGCATAACTTTTTTTATTTTCTCTCTTCCGTAAATAATATTTTTCAATTCAACAATAGCCTAACCAATAGCCTAAGGGCAAGGCTAATGCGGCATCGACGAGGGCTGCTATCGTAATTGCACTGGTACCACCAATGCGCTAGCATTGGTCAGCACCACTGTTGGGCCAACATCGCCTCTTTGCTTGGAGACGGTGCCGATGGCTCGGGAACCAACGCTGGTACTGAAGACGAGTCGGCAATGTTCACGCGTCTCCCTCTGATAGTCTGTTGAACGGTCAGCGGCTACTAGTCAACTACGACCAGTCGACACAAACTAGTTAAAATTAAAAAAAAAAAAGAAGAAAAAATTAGGATTTTTACCCTATAAATACCCACACCCCCCATGGTTGATGTCTCTCCCACATTAATGCCTCCACAACGTTGAAACCTTCCGAAAACCATCGCCGAGACATCCTCATAGGATTCCGGTCACTGCCGGTAGCAAGATGTCGACAAACAATGCTAGATTCTTGTGGTCTGACCATGAGGAAACTACCTCATCATGGAGTGGTTGCACGCTGCGACATGGTCCGGACAAGATTATTGGCACAACGTCTTCTTTCCATTTGTGGAATGGACATCGGCCGAGTGGACCGGTCTCGAATAGACCGATAAATAGTGTAAGGACCATTGGAACAACCAAGTTAAGAGTACGAGCTGTGCTATCGTCACGTCTGGACGATTGGGGGCATCGTCGCCCACACCGAGGAATAGCGGGTGGCCCTCGCCAATGGCGAGTACCGTGCTCGACACTACCGGGTCTTCACCAAGCATTGGTGGTGGTTCCTCGTTTGGTCTAGCTCGGTGTGGGTTCACCACTACATGTGATCCTTTATGTAATTTTCCTTATGTTTGTTTCTGTTTTCAGTCTAGTTTTTATCGTTATGAGTTTTTATTTGCAATATATTTCGTTTTTATGTATTATTTTATGTTTGATAAAAAAATAATAGCACCGATACTTCGTTGCTTTTACGTTAGCCTTGTTTTCCACCGACACTGGTACCAAGCTTGAGCCCAACAACCCTGTAAAGACCAACGTGACACAAATAACATCGCCTTCGCGTTAGGATTGTACTAATCAAGCTATTTGGATTGTGTATACCCCTTACGGTGTCAACGCAGTGAGTTGTGCTCTCAACCAGTAGCATATCGTCCTCACTAGCCGAAAACACGCTCCCCTGATAGTGTAAGAATCCAAAAACCGAATCAGCTTCTCCACTTTCGATGTTCTCTATTTTCCTCCATTAAAGTGAACAAGAAACGCACTTGAGCTCACAGAGCACTAGGGTTTTGGATCTGTAGATCCCAAGGTATTTCTCATCTCTATCCATTTCTCCGTTTGTGCCTCTTCACTGTGAAAACGATCGTCCACTGATACTTCTGGTGAAATCGTTCCCGTGCTGTTGCCATTGCGCTGAGTCGATTAGTGCCAGGTTTCTGTGGATTTTCTGTCGTTTCCTGGAAAGATTGCAAGTTGGAAATCTAGAATCTGTTTTCTTTTGACGGTTTTCGCTGGTTGAGTTGGGTTTCAGTATATTAGAATCTGAGAAGTCGTGACGCGATGATCTGTTTCTGATCCCTCCAGAAATCATTTGCAGCGCTACCTTATGGTTGTGCTCTGTTTTTTTTTTTTTGGACGCTACTCAAGATATTAACTGTTTGGTACTTGGCTGCGTCACATTTGTAGTTCATGCACTGCTGGGTTGTTGAGAAATGTTTGAAGTGTAAATAATCTGTGGACTAGTTATAGCTTTTCTCAATTGGCGATGGTAGAAAAATGAAAATGTGCAATAATTTTGTGGGGAGATTATTAAATGGGTTTAGGAGGATTTGTTGTACTCTATGTCTTGCAGTTGAGTTCATAATAAACGATGAAACCTTCATATGTGCAGTTTTGTTGATAGTGTAGCATGAATGCCATTTTCAGGTGTTGCTACAATGGAATTGTCACAGTTGGAGGCTTTGTGTGAGAGGCTGTACAATTCACAGGACTCGGTAGAGAGAGCTCATGCTGAGAACACTTTGAAGTGCTTTTCTGTCAACACGGAGTACATTTCACAATGCCAGTACATTCTGGATAATGCATTGACTCCTTATGCACTGATGCTGGCCAGTTCGAGTTTGTTGAAGCAAGTGACTGAGCATAGTCTTGCCTTACAACTTCGTCTAGATATCCGTAAATTTCTTGTTTTACTATATACACATTCTTCGCTTCATTTTTCCAATTTGAGAGATGGCATTCTCCGTATGATAGTCTTTGCAAGCTTCCGTAACATATGTATCCCTTTAACTTATTGTATGGACCAAATTGAGCGATATTATTTTTCTTATAGGAAATTACGTCATGAACTATTTGGCCACAAGAGGACCAAAATTGGAGTCTTTCGTGACTGCCTCTTTGATTCTACTATTATCTCGAGTTACAAAGTTTGGGTGGTTGGATGATGACAGATTCAAAGATGTTGTTAAAGAGTCAACGAACTTTTTGAGCCAGGTGATATAACATTTGATATAGAACAGTCCCTCCTAATTCTTGTTTTGCATGTACCTATATTATGTATATCTACCCTTGTATAGCAATATAGATTTTTGTTTGGACCTTTTGGTTGTAATTAACATTTTAAATAATTTTATGGCTCTCGGCTTCCTTTATTGTTCATTTAGAGGGTTCTTTCTCATCTTGCATACATGGTAAAGAAAACATACCTGCCTGATCCAGTGTTTTGAGACTCGGAATCGATCAAAGATTCAAAACTCAGCCAAGCTGTTAGGGGAGTATTCAGGGTGTACTTGGGAGAACTCAGGAAAACTCGAGAGAACTTGTTTTGTATATTAGAGGGTTCTTTACTAGGTGTTTTATTAATAAGGGCTATTTACAATTAACTGAACTAACGTATCAACATTTTTCACTTAACTACACTAACGTACGGTGCTACTAAAAAACACACTAGCCTTTCGAAAGTTAACAAAGTTAATAATTATGTTAGGACCTGTTAGGTTTTTAAAGTAAAATGACGAAAATGCCCTTGTTTTCTTTCTAAATTGTCAATGGTTACCACTTAACCCAAAATATTGATAAATAAATAATAAAATTATTAATGAAATGAATCAAACCTTACCCAAATCCAGCAAATAAAAAGATCCCACAATAGTACTCCAAGATGCAAATTTGAACACATAATACCACGAAAACTAAATATCTGTAACCGTAAACTCCCCACAATTGATTAAATTTAGAGTTTCTCCGATTCACCGAAGTGACGGGCACAACCACTAAAATTGAAATTTCATTGAACAAGAGGAGTAACAGATACCTTAAGATAATCGTAATCAGAGGACGGTGGGATTAGAGACAAATAGAGCAAGCAACGAGGTTGATGTCAACTGGAGAAGAAAAACCATGCCCTAGTCGTCAGAGCTCGCGCCGGTCGTTGACAGAAGCCAGAGCTTGCAGCCGGAATCTGGAGTTGCATGAATTGAAGTTGGAGACGAAGCTTGCTGAACTGCGAACTCAACGAGCTGCTGAGACTCAAGATCCGTGTCCGGGAGTCCACAACGTTGTGAATCTGGCCGGTGAGATCTTCTTTACGCTGTCTCGGAGAAGTCGACTCGGAGTCGGAGATGCAGAGCCTATACCGGAGTCGCTGTCGCATATCCGGCAAGAATCGGAGCTCCACAACCGGTGTCGCCGATTCCGATTCAGGGTTTCAGTTCTACAACATATCAAGCTCGATTTCGATGCCGACGACCACCATGGCTGCGATTCGGGCTTGTGAACCCAGCCCCGCCTTCCCTGCAACGCATCGCCAATTCCGACTTGTGAAGCCGCCGGAGAAGACGAGCCGATGACTTCTACTTGCTGTCCAGATTTTGCCGGAGAAGACGAACCTGATCTGGGAAACAAATTCTTTTTTTTTAATGAAAAAAAGTTATTGATTTATCAAAAATGTATACTTGATTAATTAATTAATTAAATTTATGTTTAGTTTAAGGTTGGATTCAAGGTTGGGGGTGTGTTATTAGGGTTGGGTTTAGGCTGGAGTGTGATTTTAGGGTTAGATTTAGGGTTTGTTTTAGGTTTGGGTTCAAGTTGGAATTTTAGAGTTTCAACCCTAAGGGCATTTTCGTCATTTTGAAAAAATGAACAGTAATTTAACTGTTTTTTTTAACAGAATCGTTAATTTTGTTAACTTTCGAAAGGTTAGTGTATTTTTTTAGTAGTACTGTATGTTAATGTAGTTAAATAAAAAACGCTGATAATTAATGCAGTTCATTGTAAATAACCCTATTAATAATTAGCAGTGTTTTATAAAACACCAAATAGTGGTGATGTCATGATGAGATCTTGGTAAAATCCCCCACCGATTTCGAGAAGCAAAAACAGTGAAAAAAAATAGTCAACTCAGAGAAAACCCAGTTAACTCGGTCACCTCTGCATCCTCTCTCATTCGACTAGCGAGCTCGACAACCAGATCGAGAAAAGCTTGCATTCGGTGACCTTGAGGTATCCATGCATGGAGGAGTAAATAGGGGGCAACATTGGGAGAACAACTGTGCAGGTGTGTCGTGACCCCGCACTGGAAACCTTCACCTCATCGAGCACTTGCCGAAAGATGTGGAGGCACAACTCAGTCCAGTTGCACGAAGATATGGAGGTGTAACGATGAGTTTAGATGAGACTAGGTTTGGGTTGTTTTTCAGTATCAAAAGACTAAATTACCCTCCAGATATGAAATTACTAAAAGAAATCTAAAGTTTTTCATATTTATGAACAACTGCCATTAATGACCATGTCAATCTCATCCATCCATTCAACTTAATCGAAATGCTTAGTTCTATATATATTTATCATTAATATATTATTATATATTTATGTATTTAGTAAAAAATACATTTTGTCTATATATTTCCGTTAAGTTAAAATAACCATAATCCCTATCCCTACCCCGTGATTTGACCATTACCGAGATTTAGAACCTTGATAATTAGTGAACTTGCAGGATATGGTACAATAACATTTTGTGGGCATACCATGCAATCATTAGTTAATACTTAGTCAGTGTATCTTAGAAAGTTTTTAATAGCCTTTGGCCTTCCAACATTGATGTATATATGATGTTATTTAGCTTTATCAATAGATGGAAGCCATCTTTCTTTGAGAATAAGGAAAACCAAACAATATTGCTGAGATTCCTTCAGAAAATGAAAATATGTAAATAGAATGTTATCGGAAGAATAACTAAAGAGATTAAAAGAAGAGAAAGTTCATTAAATGGATCCAACATTCCTTCTTTAGTCCCTCTCTGAACTGTTTGTCTGAGCTTTTCTCTGGCTGCTGATATGACAATTCTACTCTAATAAAGTTACAAAGACATGCATCACTATGTGATTACCTCTGAGCTAATTAGTGCCTGGTTTCCCAAAGAATGATTGTCAACTTTAGTGATTCTCCGCTGCTTTTTGCTCCTGATTTTCATTAAAGAGCTGCCTACCAGATTTTATTTTCTCACTACTCAGCTCTGTTTGCTGCAATATTGTTATATCATTGGCTATGATATATTTTTTCTCAGTCTGATTATTGAACCTGTTTTATGTACATAATCTAAGTTTTTTTTATGATTGCATTTATTTATGTTGGAATGTCATAGTATGATGCTGCTCGATGGTAATTGATGCCCATATGCTCTTATGCCTACTATAAATGCCTTGCATTATGTATATTTCAATTCAGAAGTTTTGTTCTTACAGTTTTTGTAGATCAATTTTGGTTAAGCTGCCTTTTTAAAGGTTCTGTCTTCTTTTTGATATCATGTAATGCTCATACACAAACATATTGTTTTCCCAGGGGTCTCCTGACCACTATGCAATTGGCTTGAAGATATTGAATCAACTTGTATCGGAGATGAATCAGGTTACATTTATACTTTTCCCTGCATTTTAATTAGTACATGAACGCTTTCACATTTTTTTTATCCTTCATTTTTTTGGTTTAACTGTCATGATATATTTTATTGGTTTCCATTCAATAGTTATATCTTTGTTGTAAAAGTTTTGGTAGTTATATATATACTGAATATATGCTTGTTCATATACGATAAACCTTTCTGGTATTCATTTCTATCACTTTGTCCAAAGAATCTCATTAAAATTTGAAGAACACTGTTACCATCTCTGTGCCACCTCAATTACCACCAGAAAAGGAAAGAAAAGAAAGATAGAAAGAAAGAATGGCGGTAGAGAAGAATGGAAAGAAATACGAATAAGTATTTTGAGAAGCAATTATAGCATTATTTAGAAATAGTATCTTTGAATTTCCATAGTTGTAGAAATTGACATCTCAAGTATTTCATTTTATTAGTTGTAGCTGGTGTATTTAAAGGGTACGTCATAATCGAATAAAGCATAAGAAAATCATAGTTAAAACTGATCCCTCTTGGTCACCTAGAAGAATAACTTTGATTCGATCACTTTAAGGACCGATTACCCATATCCAGTGCCAAGGACCGTAACAAACACATGTATGGATATATTAACTTATTTCAAATTAATATAGCCTATACTTATTCTGGGAAAATATTGTTCAGAAGACTCTTCTGCAGCTTGAGCAGTTGGTAAGACTTATGAAGTTAGTTTTTTTCCCTTCTTTGTGAAGAGATTTTGTATTATTTTCCAGCATAAAACTAAAACAAAGTTTTCTTGTCTTTAATTGAATGTGAAGATGTTGGGAGCTTGGTGACATATTTCATGTTGTAGAGTATAGAGTAAAGAGCATCTAGCATTATGAGTTCATTTGATAATGTTCTCTAGGAACTCCTTTGTTAATTATTGAATTTCACTTGTCTGTTTGCATCTTGTCATTTTCACACGGTGGTGTTTTGTAGAAGTAAAATGAAATGTGAAGATATTTAGCTTCCTCTTTACATCATGTTTCTCCTTTGCTTTACATAGCTTTGTATGTGAAAATGCTCATTCCTATTTTTGTTGAGTCAAGACTCAAGATATGCAAAGCCATTTTCAATAGAAGACTTTATTCTTTTTTGTGATTACATATTTACTGGCATTGAATTTGGTGTCATTTTGAGAATATGTAACTTTCATCTTCTTCTTTTATAGGACAGAATTATGTATCCTAAATTAGTCTGAGAAACTTTTTTCGTCTTTTAATTCATGTTCTTCTAGGAAAAGTTATAGATTTCTATTTGAGAGTAGCGTGCAATACCAACATAAGAAAACAAAGACGTAAGAAAGCTAAATTTCCTTGTGTTGCCTAATACGTTATAGAAGATGCAATCATGTCTGTACATATCCTGATAAGAATGCCAATAGTATAATTTGTTTCTAGCTGCAAAAACCACTGAGCTATATCCAAAACAATACTGGGGCCAGCCACTTGAATCCTTCAACAAACCTCTGTGTGACCCTATGTTTATATTTTCCTCTACTCATTTTATCTAATGCTGTCCTCTCTGTTGAGTCAGGCATTATAACGTCTCTTCTTACTGCTTTCTATATTAACTTACGCAACTAGGCGTACCCTACCCGTTTTTGCTTGTAAATAAATTCTTCATATTTCCTTCGGACTTTACTAACCACCTTACAACTCTCATGTGCATACCCCCTTAAACGGTTTTCTCACATGTCATCGTTTCTCCAATTATTGCTTCAATAGTCTCATTCGTAATTTATTGTCCTTAGTATTACCACAAATCCTTGAAGGCTTTCTCATCTCTGCTTCTCCCATGAACACGTCTTCCAAAATATGGTAAATCAAGAATTATATACCATTTTTTTTCATGTAAGAAATGTTAGATTAGGGCCATCCTTCATTTCAACTTTAATTCATCTAGGGTTTGTATAATTGTATGTGTTATTCTCCTAAAGATTGGTGAGAACTATTAGTTACAAGTATTTCCTATTATCTTTTCTTATTTCTATGTTGCTTAGTATTATTATATTTCCTAATTAGTATAGAGCTAGTCCCTATATAAAGGGGTGCTCTCATTGTATTGAAGAAGAAGAATCAAGTTCTCAATCAATAATACATTACATTTTTAGAATTTAACATGGTATCAGAGCTAGGTTGATCCTAGGTCAGATTTTAGTGAGTTGTTGCTTTGCCCACTCGTTAATATATTGTTTAACGGGTGGCAAAGCGTTACTATTCGGATTTCCTTTTTTCCCCATCACTGTTCATCAAGGTGTTGCTCACTTGATTACTGTTCATGTTGACACTGTTCATTTCGGTTACTGTTTACCGACTACTGTTCCCCGTCACTGTTCATCCGCCAACAATCTTGTTGGGCAGTGCATGCTCATCTTTTTTCTTAGGTTTTTTTGGTGATTTTCCTAAAAATCACAAATTCTTGGGCGTTCGTAAGATCAGCATGGTTAGCACCATTGTTGTGCTTCCTTGAAGATGTTTTTCACCGTCGTTATGTGATGTAGTTTTCGCACCATCGTTATACGATGTAGATGCTTGAAAAAGTTATATATTGTTGCTATGCGACTTGCATGAAGATATTTTGCGCCCATGTGATGTATTTGCTCGAAGCTGAATTGTGCGTTCGTAAAATCAGAGTATGAGCCAAGGGCTCCAGATCGTCTTAGGCTTTTGAAAGCCGTTATTAGGTATTATCTCATATGTCACCTCCACCCTATATTTATTTTTAAGCCCATAAGCAGATGTCCAATCCTGCTATGACCCATATGCAGATGTCCAGTCCTGCTATGGTACACGTGTAGATGTCCAGTCCTACACGTGAGGGGGAGTGTTGAATTATTAAAAAAAAAAAATCTTTGGCAACTACAAC
>JAYMSW010004625.1:0-10797 GCA_036897725.1 Erodium texanum | reverse complement strand
CGTCGAATCTATTTCAATAATCTAATTGATTATGCACCCTTAATTAACTTTCTGCTTATTAATTTCTCTTATTTATATTAAATCTGAAAGAAATTAAAAGCAAATTAGGACATTCAAGACCCGAAAATTTAGGAGAGAGAGATCGGCGCCGGAAAAGGGATGGCACTCCGACATTGACGTTCACTGTATTTTCGGCAGGAATTTCTTTATTTATCAAATTTAAATATAACAGCCTTTTCCTTTCGCTCAATTTCACAACACAAACAAAATCTAAACATAAGTCTGTTTGTTCTCTACATTACATATTTTACACAACTAGAGAGTACAAGTTACAACTCCAACATACCATTCCTCAGAAACCTGCACTCTGAAGATCATAAAGCTCACTGAGAGCTCCAATCGCCCGGTCCATTCCTCGCCCTGCTTCAATGTGATAGGCTTCTCGATTGCAGCCCCGTCAACGCACAGCATCTGTTTGTACTCCTTGTCCCCAAAATCTGACATTGATTTTGATTTCTTGTCCCATGGATTCTATACAGCTGTACATAGAGGATAATAACACATCATTTCATCAAACATCAATATAATTTGTGAAAATCGATGCTCAATTTCACAACACGAACAAAATCTAAACATATATTTAAACTGATGACAGCGTACAGACATCAGGAAGTCCTTCCTTTTTTATAACGAAAGTCCATTTCCTTTCATGATCCAGAACAGCAATAACACTTGGAGAGCCCAGATAAACACGATCAAACTGCAAAAGAAAAAAAAAACATTAATACGAACACTTGAAGCTAAAACATTAATATTCCCCAGTTTTTTTATTCATCATAGCTTTCAAGTGTTAGATTTAAATTCATAGCTAATGTACGTATCAAGTTTGAACTAAAAACCTTGTTTATATAGAAACAAGCCCTTTTGCCACTTGACCAAATTTATGTTGGCAACTCTCCCCAATTCTACTACATGATTTCCAACAGTACAGAGTCTAATAGAACTCGAGAACTTACCTCAGTTTCAAAAGTTATCGCATCTCCTTGTTTTGTAAAACGTTCTTTTAGCCAAAGGTTGTCTAGGTAGTCTAGAGTCTCTAGCCCTTCTATTCTCACTTCACTGTGAATAGAATCCATAATAACCACGTCTAAACTTCATTTGTTGAAGACAATGTTAGGTAAAAAAAACACACACTCTAATTAGGTTGTGGAGAAACCAATTTGATACCAGTATATAACTTATGTCTTGTGCTTACGAGAATTACTGTTATTTTCAAGTTTGTAAAAACATGCATAACTCATTTATTTCTAAATCTATTGACAGAATAAGATTATGTATGCTCTCTACACAAACAGATTTCAAAAGCAAATAACGATGATTAAAACAAATAATATTGGGTACCTTATGTCCGAAACTGACAAATACGTGTGATAAGCAAAAGAGAATCTGAATGGTTTGCCGTTGATATTCCTAACCCTTGATGTCAAGATAAGATTTCCATCTGTTGCAAGACACCCTGAGACGAATTCAAAACTGAAAGAAGAGAACAAGGACTGTCATAAGTAGAGAACCAATAGGAATTAACTACAAGTGTAGGAACTAAACATATTAAGCCAATGTTTTACACATGAACAACATCAAATCTATAGAGTCCAAATTTATACCTAGGGCCAGCGCTTTAGGTCTTCTTCACATGGTTTAAGTAGAAGATCTACAAAGGCTTTTCCAGGAGGATCATTACACTGCAGAGGCGGAGGATTTTCATCAATGGTCCAAATCCTGATCGTTGCAAACCCATGCTTCTCTAGTAATCCACAGTTCCCAAACTTCAAAAAATTGGCGAAAAAAGACATCAATAATACCATATAAATATGGCATCAGAATGCAATTATAAAAGAAGAAAATGTTGAAATACCTGTGAGAAACATACAAGGATACCTCCTCGTAGTGCTTTTGGGGACTTACAAAGTGCCTACAATTGGTAAGAAGCCGGGCAGGTTAATTAGTCATGAACTCTAACTCAAGAAAGAACTTTGGTGCCAATTATCTAACAATAACCACCAAAATATCGAGACACCCAGTTGCACAACAAAACCTTTGATTAGTACAACATATTTAATCAATCAGTTCTAGTGTTCCTTTTTCTTGTCAGACTTTTCAAAGATAACAGAAATTCATCAGTAACGAGAAATCATACCTTACTGCTAGTGAATAGGAGTTCTTCCCCATGCTGATTCCTCCATGAAGTGACCTGTCCCCCTGCATGCTAACCTGTATCATTGAAAGAGAAATCATAAAAGCAGAAAATAAACCAAATCAATTTACCACAATAAAAAATAATTAAAACATGTGTGCCCTTCCACATTGAGCACAAGTTTCTTGTAATGTATCAATATTGAAGATAGGATCTCACCCGTGCCGAAGCACCATGTGAGTTCCAAAGCTCGACCTGATCAATCCCATTCCAATCTTTTGTAACTTCAATTGCTGGTTTATAAACCCAATGTGGCGCAGAATGGCCCATTATTCGGAACTATCGGAAGAGTTGAGCTCTGTGCCCTCTCTCCCTTGACAATCTGTACACACTCAAGGATTTCTAGTAAACAAAATTTTCAAAAACAAAATAACAGATACAAGAGATATAGTGTCATGCTTGGGAATCAAAGCACTAAGAAAGTATCTGCTAGACTAGAACCAAATACCCAATTTTACTACCCTAATTTTCTTCAAACACAATCAATATGATTCAGAAATCTAAACTCAATGATGCCCAAATGCTAAATGTCTAACAAAATATCAAATGAAAGCCTAAAAACCCATTACAGATGTCCAAAAGGAGGAACATCTGGCAACTGCATAGACAATCCTCCAACACCAACCTATGATTCATGAACAAATCATATAAGTTTTGTCACAGTAAAAATCAGAAGAAAACAATCAAATTGTGACATAGTTCATGCTTGACGGCAGAACAAAACAATTAAATGCCGCCATTGAATTATATGCAAAATTTCCCTCTCAAATCCCGAAGCAACAGCATCTAAGTATGAAACCCAGTTCCCAAGTGCAGGCTCCAAATAGCAAAAACCCATCATAAGATATGAAACAGAAACAAAATTATCACCAAAAGAAAGACACTGAAAAATTATGCTCGTATCTGTACCAATTAGTCTGAAACAATACCTTATGAGTGCTGAAGAACGAAACCACTTGAAGATATCATCACAAAAACAGAAAACACGTCCAAGACCATACAAAGTTGCACTCAATGAGGAGGCGAAGCTCGATCACAGACAAGAAAAATAAAAGCAGAAGACATGGAAGTCGGTTGAAAAATTTCCCAGAAAATCCGGAAAATTTAGAGCATTCAAATGTAGTTGAAGGCAACGATGAAACTGGAAAATTAGGAGGGCGAAGGTTGGGACTGGAGAATTATGAAGAAAATCAATGCGCGTGTGAAGGAGAGGAGAGGAGGGTTTGCTGCTGTACAAAGAGCAGGAGATGCAGAGAATCTTGAGAGATTCGAAAATTACACATACGATTGATTGCTCTGAATAATAAACCAACGAAAAAGCTGTCGATATTTGAAATTTAGATGCGTTGGGACGAAAAGAAAATATATAAACGTGTGTTTTGTTTCACGACAATGACACTCAAATATAATTAGCTATATTCGTTTGTACTTAGTGAGGAGACTGTATCGCCTTATTCCGATGTCTTTTCAATTTCACCGATCTTTCGTTTGTCTTTATCTTTCTTTGACGTCTTCTATCCACGGGGACGTGTAGCAACCGGCGGTGTAGGCATATCTTTGTCTGCATTGATGAGGTTCTCGAGTTCATGTCATGCGATGAGGTATACGATCCGTCTTTAACCGCTTGTTCAAGGACAAAGAAATTGTCCGATTGTTCCATTTGACGTGAGTCCTTACTTTAAGCCAAACATACTTGTGCACCATCATCTGATCGTCTGACACACCGCTCCGGTGCACCTCAGTCTGCCGGAGGTGTATGCCATTGAAAGTTGGTTCCTGGTACAGTTGTAGGTGTTGGCAACGACATACCAATACTTCTAACTCTTCTCGTGGTTCCCACTAATGGCATCGAGTGAGTGGTGTAACCAAGCGTTAACGAGAACTTCCTCGTTTTCTAGAATTCATGCCATCCGTTTCGACTTTCCTAACTGACTATGAACATGAGTCTGCTCCGTCACAGGCTCCTCGTCTTTGTCTGTGTCCTCGCCAATGTGGATTGTGTACCGCCGAACAGATCGACTCCTACCAAAAGGCGTAGAAGATGCAAGATATGATTTGGATTTCAACAGAGTTTATGATGTTAATTTTTAAATTCTTGGCAAACAATGTTTGAGGTTATTCGCAAGATATGATTTTTAGATGTGCAAGATTTTCAAGTCAGGGTATTTTTTTTTATCATGCTCATTTTAGAGGATTCATTGGATCTAATCCAAGCTATGCTTGGCAAAGTATCAGGGTTGCTCAACATATTGATCAACAATGTGTCAGGATTCGGGTTGCGTCTGGTTCTTTTAAATTACTCGGAACTCCTAAGCTGACAATATCCAACCATATGTTACCTATTATAATTCAATTCTTTTTAATGGTGCTGATAATGCTTTGAAGTTCAAGACGCTGAAATGTGGATTTCAGCGCCTAATGTTTTAATGAAAGAGATAAGGAGTTCATATTATCATCCTTCTATGCTAGAGAGGATTGTTCTTTATCTAGACGAAACATGATAGCATTTTTTACCACATTATCCTTATTATTAATTTAAATTGATCATTTATATACTCGAAAATATTTTAGGATATTTTCTTAGAACACAATGAATACGAATCTATCACGAATTGTAAGCTGTACATTTGAGGTTTCACATAATAAATATGAAATGCTAGACTTCAATCATCATATATGCGATTATTGCTGTTAATACACACTCCTGTTTTGTCTCATCAACCCCTATAAAATTAGGATCTAAAATACACACAAAGGTATCGAAACCTTCCATCAGATGGGTTATTTATCTTCATTGTATGCACTACCCTGTAATGGCCATTCCCTGAATTACCTTAAAAACAGCATCAGACCCACCATAAGAGAGTGCTAGCTTAGCAATACAAATTAGAATATAAGTTCTCACAACCTAACAATCTACTTCACTCATCTGCTAAAGTTAGCAGTAACTTTGGTCTCTTATTATGCCAAAATTACATAATTAATTTCTAGCCTCTTGTCAACGGGCAGCCACTGCGTCGGCCCTGGGGCTGGCATCCATGAGTTGGTGCAGCTTGGTACTAGAGTTTTTCTCGTACCTGTCTACGCTTTCCTCATTACCCCTCTCAGTGGAGCCCGAATTGTTAACTCTAGAGAGTAGGTTCTCTGTGCTTACTGGTTGGACCTTATTGTTGTTCGGGGCCAGCTCTTTATTTTTCTCTATTTGTGCTTCTTTAAATTTCTCCTGCACATGAAATCAATTTTCCATATCAAGAAAAATCTACCAAGGGCACGACGATAACTGTATGACTAAAGGCATAGGTGTTGCACCAGAAATGCAGAATTTTCAGCCCGCAGTTTCCCAGAATTCTTTGTTAGTCGGTTTATTTCAGATCTGAGTGCATCATTCTCAGCAGTTAAGGATTCAACCTTTTTGGAGAGTTCCTCAGCCTCAGCCTGAATGCAAACAAAATGAAATATTAATTTCTTGTTAGAATGGAAAATTCACTACTGTAGGGGGCAAGCATCAGATGACAGGTTTTAGTCTCTTTACCTGCTTTCTCAATCTTGACCTTCTTGCAGATTCTCGGTTGGACTGTTTCCTCCTCTCCCGCTTCAGCTCCCGTTCATTCTATATAATCGAAAATAAATTATTTAAATTAACAACACGAGAGACAATGGCTTATTGTCCTGCTTCTAAAGCTAATGCTATCTCGGAAACTAGCTCCTTCTTCTGAACTTTAACCCAACACTTCAAGGTTATCTCATTTCTCGTTTCAAATACACACTCTCTGTACCAAAATGTCTCCTACTTTCTGAAATAGGCACTTGATTTACAACCACCTAATGATGTAAACCATGAGATTATGCATTAAAAAGGGAAACACTAAGCCCATTAAATTTTGAACTTTGCTAAATGTAAAGGGGACACTTGTTTTGGGATGGGGAAGTACAAAATTTGGACAAGCTAAATGTGAGAGAAACAGAAATGATAACCAAAATAATAGAGGCTTTGCAGACTATACCTGTAACCAAGTTTCAGGAGGCAAAACTGAACCAGGTTGTGGAAAAGTTGACGAACTGTTCTTAGGAGTCACAACAGAAGGGTTCCTGAGCTCCAATGTAGTAGTCATGGCAGGAGAAACTACAGATACTACCGGTATACCTGGAACACTAGCAGGAGAAACACTTTCCCCTACAACCTTACTAAGAGCTGCACGTGCCTCCTCGGCAAGTGGACTGGCCTGAGTTTCAGTTTTCCCAACTACACCTGCAACCAAACAAAACTTGACTGTCAGCTATCCAGTTACTATTTTCCTCCCTTCAATTGGATTCAGTAGAGGAGCAGCTCATGGATTCAACCCCACTCCACTACTAGATGATACCCACTAATACATCCAGGATTCTAACAAGCCTCTTATATGTCAGAACAAATAGTTTTTTTACTCTTTAACATGATATGTTTATTTTAAGTTCATAATAAAGAAAGGTATATGGCCTACCAGTAACCAGTATAGTTCCTGAATTAACACAATACCCTTTGCGAAGAACTTATTCTACTATGAAACTTCTTATGAACAAATAACATGTGAATATGAACTCTTCAGTACTGACATATATCCATACCAGTTGGTGTCTGCTCACGACTTCTTTTCCTTCCAGTTTGACCAGCCTGATATAACATTATTGAATATCAAGATTCAAAATTCCCTTCTTGGCATGTTCAATTTCTGATTGAAGTTATGAAAGCTAAATCATGGTATGAATTCCAGTCACCCACACTTAGTAATATACTTACCCCGTTTGTATTCCCATTGCTTCCATCACTTGAACCTTCAGTTGTCTCTATGCTGTTCATTGTGTAAGAGAATTTAAAATTTAGCCAAGTCACAAGAAATCCCGCATGAATAACCCAATTTAAAAGGCGCATCTCATAATAAATTAGGATAAATGAATTCCCACTGTCCCAAAGGTACGTGTTGATAAATTTACGCTATACTCAACTAACCTATGTGACAGCTCGTGCTCGGCTCCTTTCTCAGCACTTTCAGCAGTGCCATTGCCGATTGACATAGCAAGCCCATCAAACCTTTTTAACTTCTGCATCAAACCTTGATCACTGTTTCCTGTGGATTTTGTAGGGGGCTCCATGCTCAGAGGAGAAGCTATCTGCATCATTCATTGTATTTGTACCATAGTGAGATCAAACAATATTTAGCCTGTATAGCTAAATTAGACTAACTTCCTTGCTGGTGCATTCCTAACAATAATTTTTCATCAGTAGAATCACAACAAAACAATAGAAATGGAAGAGGCCAAAAGGTTCCAAATATTCACGTACAGCAGGAGATGATGCAACCCCTTGACCAGGTGAAGTCCCCTGTATCATATTAAAAGAAAACCATCAAGGAAAGAGAAAATACATTCGAGTTAATGTTATAATTTTGCTAGTTCTAACCAGGTGAAGAGAGTAATAAGAACGAAAAAGAAGATGAAAGTAAGAATGTGCAAAATAACAGTAGCAAATTGGCAACAAACTAGAACTTTTTTTTTCTAACATATTATGAAGCTCAAAAAGAACAATCAATCTTCATGACGCACTGAGTAGTTAGAAGGGCCACAAAGACCATGGAAGTTGAAACCAAAAGACCTAATGGCTGTTTTAATTTTAGTTCTTACAACGACAAAGAAATAAATCTATGAAACACAAACTTACAAGAGGAACGGCAGGATGTGCATAAACGCCTCCATGTGAGTAAATTGCTGCATAGGGCGTGCCGTAAGGGGACATCATAGGCTGGAGAGAAATGTGATAGAAGGGATCCAAGTCAGCAGTGTACTAAGTTTCCTTCCCAGTGAGACCATAAATTGAAAACTTAAACCTGGTTGTTGATCTGAGCAAATACCTGTGGTGGGCCCCACACATATGGTGGAGGTCCATGAGGCCCGTGAGGAGCGTGACCTGGGGCTACAGCTGAGTTGTAATATGGAGGAAGAGCAACTCTGGGACCATAGTATGCCTGATGATGTTGCAGAACAGTTCATATCAATACTAGGCACTGGCAAAATTTTGTTTCAGATAATGAAAACTCAAACTCAGTCAGATAAATATTTCATCAGAACCAGTAACTAAGTGCATAAGGTACTAAACCTGCATGGCTGCCCAGTCAGGATATACATGGATATTGTTCTGTTCCTGTTATCGCAGAAGGATTGAAAAATACTTAGGCACACAACATACATCTAAAACGAACAGCTGATAGCCACAAGATGCAATTTAAGCACTTCATATCTGCTAGCTCTGATGATTAACTTCAAAAAATAAAATAAAAATGAGCAAGACACTAAGGTCCAATGATGCACAATATAGTTTCTAAGCTAACCGGAGGTGGGGGTGCGGGTGCAGGTGCAGGTGAAGATGATTTTTCGGACTTGGAAGATTTTCCCTCCTCATTGCTTCCCATAGTGAACCAGCCAACCGAAAACTCTACTTAGTTAGAGATGAGGTAATCTCGAGTAATCTGTTTAAAAGCCAAATAAATGTGAAGTTTAGTCGTTTGTATTGCCAATAAACGATCAAAACATGCATGGAAGATCCTCAAACCTACAATATGTAATTTTATCATTCAATTTGAACAAAACCGTTCCAAATTATACTCTATGACACACCGGCGTGACACTTCATTTTAACTTGTAAATGGCTACAAACCAAACCACATAGATGCAGGCAGAAATGTCAATCACAGAGCACAGCTGAGTGAATTTAGATTCTACAAAAGAAGCTTGCAAGTGAGATTCAGACAAATCTGCAAATGTAATGCTTCATGCCTTGAGGCATAGTTCCAATATCCAGCAAAAGTAGGTTTTGGAAGCCAATTATATTCAATATCTCCTGTGACTGTCCAATTATACTAGCTAGAACAGATACACCAAAATCTATATGTTTGACATTAGGGCCTGTAGGAGGGGTCTTTAAACTAAGATCTAGATGCCCACACAGAGCTATAAACACGGTTCAAATGGGATAATAAAATTAAAATTACAAAAATACCCCTGCAATGTCTTTTCCAGGAAAAAGTATTCCAGATTGTAGAGTTCTA
Source organism: Erodium texanum (assembly GCA_036897725.1). Lineage (NCBI taxonomy): Eukaryota > Viridiplantae > Streptophyta > Magnoliopsida > Geraniales > Geraniaceae > Erodium > Erodium texanum. Next base: position 1,464 of record JAYMSW010004625.1, on the reverse strand, counting down.
TGCTTTTGATTTTGAGTTTTGGTGTGCTCTATGACTCTAAGGATTTCAATCAGCTTAACAGAATTAAGGTCGCGGCATAAAAGAACCGCAAGAGAGAGAGATCCAATCCAATCCAGACCAAGACAAACTCAATTTACTCTGTTTGGTTGCAGAGAAAACGGAGGGAAAACAGATCAACTAAGTTTTACTCTTGCAGCTTCAGAGAAATTTAAGAAAATAAATCACAACTTTAGCTTTCTCCTATTCCTACATTCTGAGACGCTAAATTCTCCAAATCAGTAAGAAAAATTCCAAAACCAAACATAACTTTCCTACACTTTCTCGTGAGCCAAACATGTAAAAGTAGTCAAAATTCTACGAAAGAATAAAAATAAATTCAAACTCACATCGAAACGAACGTACCTTGAGGCCTCCGATTCCGGAAAAACTTACAAATCCTGATCCGTTGAGGAGCAGGCCTTCAAAAATTCCGCAGGAAATGAAAAGGTTGACGACAAAAATTGAAGTCACACGTCAAAAACCGTAACTGGAGGTTATGAAGTCTGGCATTCCGGTGCTACTTTTTCTAATACCATACCAGACAGGGACGGAGAAAGAGCGCTGTTATGTTGTTGCAGAGAGAGAAAGTAGCGCCAAGGCAACACCACGTCATCGTACACGTGTCGTATACGGAGGACAAGTGTATACGTACATACGGCTTGCATACGCATAGAGGATGTGGTGGTTGGTTGTGTTGAGTTGGCCCTTTCGATATTCGTGCTATACGTTTTAAAATCAACCGCACACGTGGTCGACGATGAATCGATCTACGCGTCTCTGGGCCACGCTCCAACCTCATGTGCCTTACGTGGTCTGTCCCTCTTTATTTACATTAATTAATTCACAATATTATTTTAAGAATAATAGATTGCGAGATTTAACTGTAATGAATTGATCATTTCGAGTCCGCGAATGACTAGTCAGTGGGACCGCCTAACTGGGGGTCTTTGTCACGCTTTTTTGCATCGGCTTCCTTTTCAGTATATTTCTAGTTAAAATTACAGAGCTACTTTTAACTTCTTCTTAACCCTTCCTTTCTTTCTTTATTTATTTTTGGGTAACTATTTCTAAGCCATAATTATCGCATATTTATAACTATTAACTCAAACTTATTTTTTTGTATTAATGCGTAACTTAAAAACTTCGAAAATTGTCAAATATTGACAATATCTGTTAAAATGAACAGAATGTGGTCATGTGAGCTGCATGTGGGTCTTTAATTTTTTTGTAATACCAAAACTACCCTTATAATTATTTACCGATACTAGTTCAAACCTATTTTTTATGTCACATACTAACTATAAACTTTTGACAATTATCAAATTTAAATTAAATTCCAAATCAGATAAAATTAACTTTTTTCCATCCTAAAATTTAAATTTGAAAAAAAATTGTCATGTTTGCTATAGTTAGAGGTGTAAACAA
>JAYMSW010004624.1:0-10798 GCA_036897725.1 Erodium texanum | reverse complement strand
ATATTTCGAGATATATATATATATATTTTTTTTTTTTTTTAATGATAAATAAATAATATATGTGGCAAAAATTTCAAAATATATAATATAAATGTAAAATAAATAAATACATGTTTAGTGCTATTTTTAGCATATGCGGTTTGTATTCTTTAAAGATTGTGTAATAATAACCCATTCTTAACACGTGCGCAATTACTTACGACGATATGAGGCCTCAACTTGAAGTAATTGGGCCTGGCCCAATACACCTGCGAGTTGTGTCCAATTTGACTCAACGCATGATCCGAACCAAAATGTTCAAAATTGAAGACAGTCACAAAATTCACACTCCAACAAGCATTTTAGATTTAGTCATAAAAGTCAAAGGTTCACCAAACCTACAGATTTTGACTTTACAGCATCAACAAGAAAAAAAAGAAGTCAAACGAAGCACCTGAGACAAGCCCAGCTTCACAACACAAGTCACAAGAATCAACAAAACAACCTATACTGATATATCTATGCAAGAACAATCTGGAACTGAAACATGAACTGAGATTGAATCTAGAGCGACTTCATCGTTTTCCCGACAAGCTGAAGGAGCTGACTTTCATGGGGGTCGCCACCACGAGTGGAGCTTCAGGGGAGGAGTCATTGGCGGCGTACTTGTCATGCATGAAGCGGCTCTCTACAATGGACTCGTCCTTGAGAAGGATCTTGTAGCAGTAACAGCTCTTGAGGCCTTGCTGGTTCTGGTAGCAGCTATGGGCCGTGTTCTTCACCTGCTGAAAGTCCCATATCACGCTGAACTTGCCCACTGTTGCCACTAGGTGCCGCTCCTGTTTCCCATTCTCAGTAACCTGAAAAGAATCAAAACATCGAATGTCAGACAAACCCGGAAGTTGAATTGTTTTTGATGATCAAAATCTGAATTTTAAATACACCAAATTATATAAACAATGTATAGAAGAGTAATAACAATATTCACAACCAGCAGCAATCCCAAAACACTACAGAAATATTAGGATCTCTCTTTTTATCAGCAAAATCAAATATATTAAAAAGGAGAGATATAGCAAATGAACTTACGACTATGCTGCTATTGTCTAAAGACTTATGTTGAACCGAAAACTAAAACTACTTATCTTAAGGTCTTCACAAATACAAGGGATAACCTCACTTAGCTACCCTTAAGTATGCACCTTTCTCAATCAACTACCCCTAAGTTCACAAAAAAATTCAGAACCCCCATATGTTTTATTAGTCTCATTTCACCCCAATTCTGTCAACTTTTGGATGTGAAAAAAATACCCTTATTTTTAAGTTTTTATGCATGAGGGTATTTTCATCATTTCATACCCCAAAGTCGAGAGACTTGGGGTAAACTGAGACTAAAATGCTTAGGGGGTTGTCAAAGACTTTTTAAACTTAGGGGTAGCTGATTGAAAAAGGTGCATACTTAAGGGTTGATGAGTGAGATTATCCCAAATACAATGCACGTGATAGATACAAAGCAAAAATTGGTAAAAATGCAATTTTTCTGCTCCCCACTGAGCCAAAACAATTGGTTACAAGATTGAATTGAAATCTACAAAAACATGGAACTAGTTCAATTAATTGCTATGATATAGATCTCACAGAATATAAAACGCTTCTCATCATACCATCAAGCTAGGTTCTTATAGAACCGATTTTATCCCTCCCTTGGTTCTTACTTGCATAATTAACCATGAAACTAACTAAATTTATTTTCAGGATTGATAGCTAAGAACTACCATATACCGACTAACTATATTCCCATTCAAACAATATATAATGCAATAAACAAGGCACAAAACGGAGGAGAAAGGCATAAGAGCTTACCCAAGAGAAATGGCCACCGTGAAACCTATTATCAGACCCCGCTAGATGCGAATCCAAAGGAGTGAGCTTCAACAATCTCGGAGCTGGAATTTTATTTCCCATTCTACCCCCAAACCCAGTCTTTGTCTTCCCATCCTTATCAGTAAACAAAGTGCAGATCAGCACCAAATAAGTATCTGTCGTCCCCAAAACCCACTTCCCATCATAAGTAACATCAACATGAGTTATAGGCGAGCCAAGCCCGGGAAAAGCAGTCTTGGCCATCCTCATACTAGTCTTTGAATACAACCTTATCTTCCCATCAAGCGATCCCACCACAATGGATCCGTCACCAGTACTAGCAAAGCACTGAAAGTTCGTGCCTCTGGAGAATTGATGGCCTTGAGTCCAATGCAAAACAGGAGAATTCGAATGTGCAAGGTTCTGAACTATCCCGGCTTTGTCTCTCATATCCCATTGGCACAACCTGTTATCATCGAGCCCCAAGAATGTGGACTCTGAAGGATCTAATTGTGAGCCTTTGGTGTCATTGGCAATGTCTCTCATTGAGATATCAGCTCCATCTTTCTCGAATTTCCACTCAGTCACGATCTTGCCCGTTTCGATGTCCAGTTGTTGAAGTCCGGTGGCGTGAGGCTTGCCCTCTTTCATTGGACTCATGAGCAGCATATTGGTCTCGGCCCGCATTAGCAGTGCCTTCTTTGGTGTAGATTTTCCATGGCTTGATGGTCCCGAGCTGTTGAATTTCACAGAAACACCCTTTCCATGGATCCCTCTGCTTAGATTTCTGTAGACTTGAACACCTGAATCACTCACCAGGAAGCTATTGTCAAGAGCACCGAGAGCCAAGCTTTCTACGCCTCCATTGGCTACTTCCTCGAACTCCTCCAGCAAGTCCTGATTGGACCGGACCTGCCTTGCCAGGGACGGATCAGGGCCGTCAGCGAACTCATCTTCGGCGTCCTCCCACATGGTGTCGTCGGCGGACTCTGGCTTCGCCCAACCCATGAAGTCCTTGCCGTAGACCTTGACCTTGTTCTCGTCGGTGGCTTCGAGGCCGTACACGTTCTCGAACAAGCAGTCCTGGAACTCGCCCACGAACCCTCTATACTCATCGTCGCTGAAGAACTTCAACGCCCAGACCCCATTATTGCTCACGAAATCGACCCTCCGCTGGTCGGCGAACATCTTCAATTGCATCTCCGTCGAGACCTTGCCTCGGACCTTGGCCCCAACCTTCAAAACCCAAAAGGACCCACCACCGCCACCCCCAGATTCGTCCTCCTCATCGTCGTCGCTTCCACCCGATTTCACGAAGGAGTAGGAGGTCAATTTGTCCGAGACGATCCATTTTGCCTTGGGCGTGTTGCCGCCGATGTGGAGGTAGAGCTTCACCGGATTCTTCAAATTAGGGCGCGGCGTTTGTGGGTACTTGAGCTTCAGAGCTTTAAGCTTTTCGTCGACCTCGTCGACGGCCGAGGACGAAGAGTGGGGTTTCTCGTCACCCGACTCGTACCTCTCGTCCTCCGACTCAGTGTCGGAGAGATCGAGACCTTCGCGACTGTGAGATGCACCCATGGCGGCGGTGCGTGATCACAGAAATCGATCAAATTGCTATCAAATTGGCGTAATTGAAGAGCAGATCTACGGACCCAGAAATGAAATTCTTGATCTTGAGAACAATTTCGGGAGCCAAATTCAAGAAAATGTGGATATGCTATGATAGTATTGATATAAGCAGAGTAGCGTTCACAAAACGCTGTCGCTTGTGCTTGCTGGCGAAGTAAAGTACCAATACGATGTCGTATAGCTTCCGGACCGTGTTATGAACACACATACATTACAAAGAACCGAAAATGCTATCTTTTACAATCTTCTTTCTAAGACAAGGCATTAACAACTGAACATACAAATCACACATAAGTTGTTCAATCAAAACGCAGATTGTTTAGCAGAAACTCAACAATCAGATCACGTAAATTATGTTTCAAGATCTGAAGCCTCATTCAAGGATGGATCTGTAATTCTTTCTCCTACTCATAAGGCATCACGAGCAGCAATCCGGCAAGTAATAGCATCAGCAAGCGTGGATATCCCGAGCTCAGGTGCCAGTATTTTATATTGCTGGAAGAACATTAAACCAGAGATCAGCCATAGCCAAGAAGCTGAATCAAGAAAAAGAAGAAGATATGATTTGTATTCGCAGACCTTTAGGATTTGAGCTTCATTGGCTCTCTCTTTCAGTTCATCCAAGTTGATCTCTTTCCCATCGACAAGCTTCTCCACAGCTTTCATCTACAAGAAATTCGTAGAGTTGAAGGTAATTTTGTTGCCTGAGACAGAAACATTAGACTAATGCGGTACGATGTTTGTGAAACAAACTAACCTCATCAGGTGAAGCATTGAAGCGAGCTGCGAGTATGTATGTAGTGTTTTCAGAGATACCACATCTTTTCAACGACTCTGAAATCTGTTAAAAAGATTCAAGATTATGGATATGAAGAAGTACAAGAAACGGGTCAAGGAATAGATTCATTACATGCTTAGATCCTGAATAGTTGTAGACAAGCTCAGAGTGAAGTGTTCGTGTGGTCAATGAGTCTCTGGACTTGGATATAAGTGTCTTATGTGCAGCTGCTAGAACGGGGAAAACATCTGGGATCTGCTTCACACATGAGTAACATCAGAGAAAATATAACGAGTGTGACCCGATAAATAAAATATCGAATGAGAACAAGAGATGAGATCAATTGATCAAGAACGGGAACAAGTTGTACCAGTGATGCATTGAAGAGAGCTACTTCTGGTTCAAGAGTTCCAGCTTGCATAAGATCTAGGAGCTCCCTGCAGAAGAAGTAAGTTATAACTCATCTCTGCACTTGCCACATATGGAATGCTATAAAGTTCAAAACTTTCTTGTGATTCTAATGAAATTAAGTTATGTTAAGCCTCCATCTCCTCCTTCAAGCAAAACCCAACTCATATCTTCCAATTTGAGCATCGAAATGTTATGAAGTTCACAACTTTCCTTGCGATTCTAATGAAATTAAAGTTATGTTTGTTAAGTCACATATAATCATCAAATCCATTCACAATCAGGATATATCAATTTGACTTTCTATCCATGAACTAATTTCATTAACAATGTCCATAACTTTGACTTTTCCCCAATCCCCATATAATCATCATATCAATATTTGGTGCAGTTCATGTAACATCCATAATTTTTCAGAGCAACTTTAATTGTGATGCTATGACAGTTAAGCTAGAAAACTGGTCCTGCAATCCAAAACCCAACACAGTAATTCCTACATTCAAAACCAATATTGCTAATCTCAATAGAACGCTAACAAAGCTATCATGCTCACAAGACACTATACATGTCTTTTAACAAAACAATTCAAACAAAATATTCTCGAGAACCAAACAGAATGTGAGATTCAAAACGAGAGAGTACTTGGAATTGGTGGCATCAGTGAAGAGGGCGAGAGAGAGGGTGCTCCCGTTGACACTGAAGACCTTCATATCTGCTTCTTTGCCTCAGATCTCACGACAGAGAAAGAAAAAAAAAGGAGGCAGCTTTAGGGTTTATCTTTATCCATAGGGAGAAGAAGCTCTAAACGCACCGTTTTGCAATACAAAAAATTAAGGTAATAAAATAATTTTTACTACTGGGTATACTAATTAGTTACCCACCTTTTAGCCAATGAAAGATTGCCAGGTGTCCGCAATTTGAATTCAAAAAGTTAAAAATGGCGCTAACTACACGCATTTAATCAACGGTCGGGTAATAATTTACTTTATATATTTCCTTGCTATTTCTTGGATACTCTGTTCTGTTCACTGGGAGGAAGCCAAAGAGGCAAAAGCAAAAAGCTTTCGACTTTTGTAGCGAAAATGGTTGAATCGAAGCTGTCGTACGAGGAATGCCGACGACAGAGGCTGGAGGAGAACAAGAAGAGGATGGAGGAGCTCAATCTGAAGAAGCTTTCTCAGGATCTTCAGATCAAAGTTGCTCCCAAGCCGTCTCCGGTTTGGTTCTCTCTCTCCATTTCATTTCGATTTCTTGTTACCAGGCTTGGATTTTGATGGTGGGCTTTATTTTCCGGCAGGCGAAGCCGAGGACGCCGCGCCAGAAAGTGGATATGGCTTCTGTGAGGAGGTCGAGTAGGGTTTCAGGCAAGCCTGCTCCGAACTACAGGGAGGTGAGTGTATTTATGGTCTTTGCATACATGTTTTGATTGTGAGTTTTTCTTAGGAACCCTAAATTTTATGTGGGTTCTGCTTGTTTTGGGTGTGTTTCAGGTCTCTTCTCTGTGTTTGTGAAGATTCATCAATGTTAATTGAAAACCCTAATCTGATTTGTGTTTCTGTGATAGCCTATGGATACATGTTTTGCTTCTGGATGTTGCTTAGGAACCCTAAATTTTATTTGGGTTATGTTTGTTTTTGTGTGCATTTGGGTTGTTTTATGTGTATTTGTGCTTATTCCTCTATGGAAATTCAGAGCCCTAATTTGATTTCGGTTTTGATTGCTATTTAAGCATGATCTACAAGGAAGTGAGTGTGTTTATCACCTTTGATTACATGTTTTGATTATGGATATTGCTTAGGAACCCCAAATTTCATATGGGTTTTGTTTGTTTTTGTGTGGGATTGGGCTGTCTTCATGAATATTCCTCAATGGTAATGGAGAATCCTAATCTGATTTCGGTTTTGATTACTATGTAAGTGTTTTGTTGTGTGAAAGAAGTTGAATTTTTGGTTTCATCTGATAGATTCAGAAGTTTGGCAGATCTGGTTTTGTTGAAAAGCTCCATCTTTTCTGTGTATCTTAAATGATTGCAAATGGTAATCAGAACCTATACCTTTTACCCATTTGATGCAGTATTGAGAGACACTGTGACAAGAAATGAATGTTTTTGTGTCCTGTTCTCGCCAATCATTGCCCATGAATGGTGTTTTAAGGTTTTGAAAGTTAGAAGGTTGTGGTTCAAATGTTTTCTTCATTGGGTTAATGTTTGAACTTCTCCGTTATTGACAGGCTGCCATGGAACCTCTGAAGTTGCCCAGAAGGTTTGTTAAACATGACTGCTTAGTACTTAATCAATTGTTTGTTCTTTGTAAAGAAGATTCATTATCTTAGTTCTTTTTGTTTCTCTTGTAGAGGTTATAGCTACAAAAGGAGAGATCTCTTGAACCGAGTTTATGCCTCGGACGAAGAAAGACAATACGCTATAGAGAAAGCTGAAGAACTTCAATCCAGTTTAGATGCCGAGTTCCCAAGTTTTGTCAAGCCTATGCTCCAGTCCCATGTCACTGGAGGGTTTTGGCTCGTAAGTCCTATGAAACATCATTCGAAACAAAACATTTTTTCTTAAACTGCAAAAAAAAAAACTTAAATGTATGGAACATTTCAATAGGGTCTCCCTCTCTACTTCTGCAAGTCACACCTTCCAAACCATGATGAGTTTCTGACACTGGTCGATGAGGATGGGAATGAGTCTGAAACAAAATACCTTTCTGAGAAAAATGGTCTCAGTGCTGGATGGAGAGGGTTCGCTATTGATCATGAATTGGTCGATGGAGACGCCTTGGTTTTTCAACTAACCTCACCTATAGAATTCAAGGTAATGATTGACTTACATAGTCCAAGTACAAACATGTTCATGAATAGAGTGTTTCATATGTTTAGATGCATCCCAATGCCATATACTTCAACTCCGGGTTTTCTACAACAGGTATATATTATTCGGGCATATAAATCAGAGGACAAGATCGAAGATGGAGATGTCAAGGAGGAAGATGAAGATCTTTCACCTCCTACAGGCAGGAGTTCCAAAAGAAATTCAGAGGACAAGAGTGAAGATGACAAGGAGGAAGATGAGGATGTTGCACCAATGGGTAGGAGATCCAAAAGAATCAAAACAAGTAAGTAACAACTAGAACAATAGAGCTACTGTTGTAAGAGTTTCAGAACCTTCACTTTCGTTAAAATTGGGAATCGGGTATTTATATACTAATTGATGCACATAGCTTCCTAATGCTGCTAACTTATATCCTCACCATTTATGTGTTATTGCTTGTTGCAGGCAAGAAGTAAAGAGTGATTGAGGTTTCAAGCTGCAAGTTGTGCCTACACTCATGGAGCAATATACAAGTACTTGGGACAAAAATGCATGTAAATTTTTTGATGTGGTTCACAATTTCCACTGCATGTTTCTCTGTGGATTAAGAAGACTTTTGTTGCCAGAATTTTGAACTCCTATGGATTAGAGCAATGGAATTTGGGATGATTATGTTAATGGCACCATATATCACAATGTTTCTGTTGTTGTTAGTTAAAGAGTCAGTGTGAAGAGCCTTTTAATTGATTATTGACATCAGCATTGCTCAAGAGTAGTATTTTAGTGAATTTCCTCTTAATATTTAAGCATTTTGATAATTAGAAGTTATAAGGGGTACGATTACAGTTTCTGGCAAATTTATGTAAAAAAATTTCGAGATCTAAAAATATAATTTTAATGTTTGAAGATCAAATATACGTTCCCTTTAATTGAAAACGGTCGATATTTAGTTAGAAATATCCTAAGACATTGGAATTGGACGAATATCGAAATTTGAAGAAAATCTATAGAGGTACCATCATAGTTTTTGCCAATTTTTTGCCAAAACTTTTGGAGTTCTAAAAATGTGATTTTAATGCGTCAAAATCATATTTACGTTCCCCTTAATTGAGAACGATCGCTATTTAGTTAGAAATGGGTCAAAACATTAATATTGAACAGTGATCGAAATTTGAAGAAAATCGATTGAGGTACCATCACAGTTTTTGGAAATTTTCTGTCAAAAATTTTCAAGGTCTAAAAATTTGATTTTAATGCTTGAAAATCATTTTTACGTTCCTCTTAATTGAAAGTGGTCGATGTTTAGTTAGAAATGACTTAAAACATTGAAATTGGACGAAAAGAGAAATTTGAAGAAAATCGATAGGGTACCATCATAGTTTCTGGCAATTTTCTACCAAAATTTTATGAGGTTTAAAAATATGATTTTAATGCGTGAAGATCAAATTTATGTTCCCCATATTTGAGAATGGTTGCTATTTAGTTAGAAATGGTCCAAAACATTGAATTTGGGCGCACATCTAAATTTGAAAAAAAATTGATAGGGGTACCATCACAGTTTTGGCAATTTTATGCCAAAAAATTTCGAGGTCTGAAAATATGATTGTAATGTATCAAAATCTTATTTGCATTCCCCTTAATTAAAAGCGGTCGATATTTAGTTAGGAATGATCCAAAACATTGAAATGGGACAAAGATCGAAATTTGAAGAAAATCGATAGGGGTACCATCACAGTTTCAGGCAATATTCTTCCAAATTTTTTCGAGTTCTAAAAACATGATTTTAATGCGTCAACATCATATTTACGTTACTCTTAATTGAAAGCGATCGATATTGAGGTAGAAATGGCCCAAAACATTGAATTGGACAAAGATCGAAATTTGAGGAAAATCGATAGTGATACCATCACAGTTTCTGTTAAAATTTTTGAGGTCTAAATATATCATTTTAATGTGTGACGATTATATTTAGGTTCCCCTTAATTTAAAGTGTACAACATTTTGTTAGAAAAGACCCAAAACAATGACATTGGACGAAGATTGAAATTTGAAGGAAATCGATAGCTATCACAGTTTCTAGCATTTTTCTGCCAAAATTTTCGAAGGCCTAACAGTATGATTTTAATGCGTGAAGATCATATTAAGTTCCCCTTAATTTAACGCGGTCGATATTTTTTCAGAAATGACCCAAAACATTGAAATTGGATGAAGATCGAAATTTGAAGAAAATTGATAGGGGCACCGTCAATTTGTGGCAATTTACTGCCAAAATTTTCGAAGCCTAAAAACTTGATTTTAATGCCTGATGATCATATTTACGTTCCCCTTAATTGAAAGCAGGTGATATTTTGTTAGAAATGACCCAAAAAAATTAAACTAGACAAAGATAAAAATTTGAAGAAATTCGAGAGGGGTACCATCACAGTTTCTTGCAATTTTGCTGCCAATTTTTTTGGAATTTCTAAAAATATAATTTTAACGCGTGGAGATCATATTTACGTTCCCCTTAATTTAACGTGGGTGATATTTTTTAGAAATGACCCAAAACATTGAATTGGACGAATATCGAAATTTGAAGAAAATCGATAGGGTACCATTACATTTTCTGGTCCTGTCACAATTTTTCGAGGTCTAAAATTATGATTTTAACGCATGAAGATCATATTTACCTTCCCCTTAATTCAGTGCGGTCGATATTTAGTTAGAATTGTCCCAAAACTTTGAAATTGGACGAAGATAGAAATTTGAAGAAAATAGATAGGGGTACCATCACAGTTTCTCGCTATTTTCTACCAAAATTTTATGAGGTCTAAAAATATGATTTTAATGCGTGAAGATGACATTTACGTTCCCCTTAGTTAATAGCGGTCGATATTTTGTCAGAAATGGCCCAAAACGTTGAAATTGGACAAAGATTGAAATTTGAAGAAAATCGATAGGGGTACCATCACAATTTCTGGTAATTTTCTGCCAAAATTTTCCAATGTTCGAAAATATTATTTTAATGCGTGAACATAATATAGATGTCCCCCTTAATTGAAAACGGTCGATATTTAGTTAGAAATTCCCCAAAACATTGAAATTGGACGAAGAACCACCCAATTTTTTTGCTGGATTCATAGATTAAAATCGTTCACATTCGTAGATGTGGAGTGTAAAATTTTTTTTGACAGTGGATACCATATATTTTGACCACGGAAACTTATACGGAAATCAGCCGAAAACTCTGATGGTACACTCATGACTTTTGAAAAAAAAATCATTTTCATGACCACCCCATTATTTGCTTTATTCATAGACTAAAATCATTCACGTTCGTAGATGTGGAG
>JAYMSW010004623.1:0-10798 GCA_036897725.1 Erodium texanum | reverse complement strand
GCGTAAGTTGTTCTTACAAAAGGCCCTACCGACCCCGCACAACTGTGTAGAATTGTAGGGATCATTGGAGGCTCCTCAATGGAAAGGTGTAAGTGTTTCACGGTTGTCAGATGAAGTGTACGGCTTCCACCAAAGCGGAAGACTTGACGACCAAATCATGGTTTAAGCATAGGAAATGTACAAACCAGAGCAAGGTCATGACTTCGTATCGAAGCATTAGCGGAGGCTCGTGAAGGATCAACCGAAGTGGAATAGGTACTCGCTCGAGGCCAATCACAGACTAAAATCTCCGATCAAAGCAAGCGAACAAGGCTGGCGCAGTCCAGTTCCTACACATCATTTAAGCTCCCTGTTCAGGTCTGGCCCGAAGGTCAAAAGGTGGTTAAGGTGAGGAGCAAAATAAAGGGTAAGACTTGTATGTCACAAGATCAAGAAGAGTTGTCCCACTATGTTTCACAATGCTATAGATCAAGTGGTCGCTTCAAGAAACTTAGCCGAAGCTAAGAAATATTGACTTAAACAATTGAAGCGTGCTTAGAAAATGCGGGATAGATATAACGAAGTGGAAGCTTGAGACACATCAATGATGTGCCTGGAAGATTTGGGTCATCATAAACAATTCTTGTGAACAATGCTCAGAACGATTTAGCCCTTCGACCCAACAGACGTTTGAATTAATATATTTTGATAAATTTATTTTAGTCTATGTTTTTTCAGTTTTTATCTATCTATTTTCAATTTTAGTATACTTTTGTCTTTTGTCACATAATCATCTTAATTATTTATTTATAATTTATGAATTTAGAATAACCTAAAAAATGATATAATTCCTGGTTTACGTTATCAAAAAATTTTAAGTACCTCAACATTATGAAACTAAGCTATTCCCACTGTTTGACAATGCATATATGCTCTTGAGCAAATCAAATTTGTTGTTATAACTAACTTATGAAGGAATATTATGGCTATCAATACCCAAGTAGCTAACTTTTGGGGCTTTCATTTTGGAAAAACAGAACACATGTTTTGGGATGGAAGGAGAGTATTAATATTAAAGATTGAATTTCTTATATTTATCATACCTCAGATAAAGTTTATTTCTATTGTTTCAAAAAGTACATTTAGTAATTTGTGGCATAAAAAAAGCAGATTAGGTTATTCTCAATGAATTTCAGATTTTATGTTGGCGCCTACAGTTGTGTAGGTGGTTTGGCATGGGCTACGCATGAGGTATGCTTTGACCAAGCTAACCCATCAACTTGTCATGTTGGATTAGCGGGTACATTAATATTACCTAATTGTAATGTTGTAACTGAATCATGTTATTGATGTGCCAGGTAACCATTATTAATCCTTAGTTTCCTCAACAAGATTTGTATTATAAAATAAGTGGACTGTTTGAATAATTACTGCAGTGTCTCATTGTTCAGACTGTCTGATGTTGGAAAACATTTTTCATTACCGACTGATATAAAATGTACCTATTTTTGGTCTGGGTTTTTGCTAGGTTATGAGAAAAACCAGAGTGAAAATGAAGGAGTATCAGTTGGAAAGTATGTTTCTGCACCACACCTACATGTATGGTGGCTGTAGGCATTGTTCATACACATGCATTTGTGCTACTGGTGGAAACGGGTGAGATTCTTCTTATTTTTTGTCTTAAGATACTATGATGGATGGAAATGAAATCATGACACCCTATTAGGGATTATATTCCTAAAGTTTGAAGGAACAAGCCTTTTATATCTGCATATGACATATGTTTTTCACGAATTGTGGGTAGATTTTCTTATCATTTTGGCGCATATTTATCGTCAATTAGTATAACTAGATATAATTAAGGAAAAATTAGGCATACATTCCCTGAATTGTGACCTATTTTCACATACCCATCCTGAACTTAAGACTTGTTCACATGATAAAGGTGAATTTTTTTTTAATGTTCCAAAAAATTGTAATAGACAAAATTTTTCAAACTGTCAATAACCCTTGCTACAGTAAAATAAGTTTGAATAAAAAACTTAAAAAGTAAGAAAAATAAATAAAAGGCGGAAAAAATGAAAAATAGAAAGGAACAAAAAAAGAAGAAAGAAAGAAAGCAAATGTCAGACATCTCGTGTTCTCTGAGAAGCCTAGTTCTCTGGTGATCCCCATTCTTCTTCGGCTTCGTCGTCCTCGATATCGATATCTGGACTTCGCCTTTCTCGAGCCGAGTTGGTCTCCACAGAGCCGCATCGAGCACAATGGTGGTTCGTCTCCGGCAAACGAAGTGAACCAGATCTGAGCGTTCTCAGTGAGCTTTATAAGGCGAGCCAATCCTTTTCAGATTTAGGCTGACTCCGGACACCTCCGACGAATCAGCACCGACTACGCTAAAGAATCATGGCCATATTTGCATGTCTGGGTTAGGGTCTGTCGAAATCCAGCAAATATGCAAATCTACAGTGTGCTCGATTTTGTGCTTGAGTTATTGATCTGCAAATGTGCCGGACGTACTCGATTTTGTGGCCGTTCAAGCAACCAGAAACTGTTCAACGACGAAGCTGGCTAGATCGCCAGGAAATACGCATCGGAGACAAGGGAGAGGAAGATGATGATGATCTCACGTATGGCATCATCCATCTATTTATTTTTTTCATTTTTTGATGAATATTAATTGTAAGAATACTTATAAAATTATAAATAAATAAAATTCTGGTTAAAGAATTAAAACAAAATTTCAAAAAAAAAAATCAATTTTCAAAATTTCATAACTAATTTTTGTTTACAAAATATATGTTGTTTCTATTTTTTTAATTTCCAATTGCTTTTATTACTTATTTTAAACTTTTACTATGCAAGGATATTTTGTAAGTTTAACATCAAATTTAACAATTAGGGAAGGTGAAACTTAAACAAAGTTCACTATATTCTTGTGAACAAATCTTAGGTTCATGGTGGGTCTATGAAAATGGGTCATAGTTCAGGGCATGTGTGCATAATTTTCCTATAATTAATAATACTCTTGTAGGCTAAGTATACTTGTTGTAGAATTAGTCTTGGGTAAGCAAGCTACTCCATGGCTCTATAAATAGAGAACCTTGTGCAGATAAATATCACTCTTTATTCTCACTATCTTCAAAAATCAATATAGATTATGGTTCTCTCAAATTTGCTGTTAGGCGGAACAGAAGCCTAATTTCTTGAAGACCATAACAGTTTCTGTAAACTTGCAAATGCTACTGTCTTGAAATGAAATGTTTGGCTAATATACATCAAGCAGATTATTAGTGTATTTAATGGCTTTGATCAAGGTTGTTAAAATTTTCTGATTCTCGATTTGATTTCACCCCTGGAACAATTCAAAATCACTCCTGAATCGTTTATGTACATGAATTGGGTGAAGCGTGCATGCAATTCACCCAATTCACATCTTATGATTAACCAAAGATGAATTAGATGTCTCGACCCTATTTTTGACAAAGCCATCATCTATACTAATTTCCCTTGTCCTCAAATCATGTCCAAAATTAGTATCTTTGGTCAAATTTCAGTCTAATCTAAGAAAATACACCACACTAGAAGCTATTTGGTCTAATTGAGTGTGCCTAAATCGCCTGATTCAATTTGATTTTATAGCTCACCAATTTACCTTCCAATTCATGACTCAAATCACCATTTAACAACCTTGGTCTGGACAACATGAGCAGTGGAATGATACCTTAGCAACTTGCTTTCTCTCGTTGCTAGCATATAGCTGCATTGTTGAATTGCTGATTGGTTGTGTTTTGTACATACATTTAAAAAAAATGAATTCTATGCCAACCAATAAATAACATCCAGTTATGTGTAGCCAATAGAGGCTGTGGACTTTAGTGAAAAACATTTGCTATTCCCTTGCAGGCTCTTCCTGTCATTCTACTTAATTGAATTAGTGTTTTGTTGAGCTTTTTGTGGTATAATTTGGAATTTACCCTCTGTCATAGAAATGCTTGCTAACAGTTCTAATATTTTATGCATCAGTGCTGTTCTCCATTATGGGCATGCAGCAGCTCCAAATGAAAGGGTAGGATATACTTATTGCTTATCCCCTTTCGCATATTTGCTTTACTTCGGGTGAACTTAGACCCTGGAATCGGGTATTACATTTCTGGATTAAATATCTCTTAAACAACAAAGATCTTTTCTCAAGTTATGGTAACTTCTTTTATTTTTTGTGAAGATCTTGGAAGATGGAGATATGGCATTGCTCGATATGGGAGCTGAATATCATTTCTATGGGTCTGACATAACTTGTTCATTCCCTGTGAGTAACTTTCTTTGATTTCCAGTAGAATTTTAGAAAATACCTTTTGTCTATGTCTTGGCTTTACAAGCAAATATGTTATTTTAACTTAGGTTAGGTCTCTATTGGGTGCACCAAAAATTTCTCTGGTTTCGTTTTATTTTATCAGAGATATTTCTTCCTTTTCAGTTGTCTCTATTTGCATCAAATTTAGAAAACTGTTATACATTGAATTGTGGGAATAATTAAATAAATAAAAACAGAAATTTCTGCAGAAAAATGTTTAATTTGAAGGAAGTTTGGAATTAAGGATTCCTAGCAATAGTGGTTCTAGAAACAGATCTTTAAGTAATTGGAAAACCTTCATGCTAATGACCATGCATTGAGTTGTGTGCAGGTGAATGGGAAGTTTACAAGTGATCAGGCTCTTATATATAATGTAAGTGCTTTACTTTTGGTGCAGTTTGAACTAAATAACTGAACTGTTTGGTATATTTCTTCTTGGTGTCTAACATAACTGCTATATAATATCTGTCCTGCAATGTTTTGCTTAAAAGAGACTCTTTAAATATAATTGAGATCAGAATCATTGTGTTTCCACAGTTTCAGTCCTTTATTCCAATATCATGTTTTGCAGGCTGTACTTGAATCTCACAATGCTGTCATAGCTTCAATGAAACCCGGAGTGAGCTGGATAGATATGCACAAGTAAGGCTGGTTAGCGAAAATGTTATTGCCATAAAATAATTTTCCTTCATTAATTGTATGCTTACTCATAGCCACATTTTCCCAAGTAAAAAAATGTAGGTTTGCTTAGAACGTTCTCAGATATTTCAAGGTTGATCACAACACATCATGAAATTAAGAGAAAAATGCACAACTCAAGTTCCATCTATCCCTCTGTATTGTTGTGAGAAGCTTGTTTCTCAACCTCTCCTTACTGTGGCAGGTTAGCAGAGAAAACCATACTCGAGTCATTGAAGAAAGGGTGCATTCTTGTGGGGTAATTTCATTGTTTATTGATGTGCTCTTTTGGTTGCATCTGTGGAAGGAGTAAACCTAATTTATATATTTGTATCCCTTTGTCCTAGTGATGTGGATGATATGATGACTAAGCGGTTAGGTGCTGTTTTCATGCCTCATGGTCTGGGACATTTCCTGGGTCTCGACACTCATGATCCCGGTGGCTACTTAAAGGTCTTTCTGCTCATTTTTTTTACGTCAATTAAACTGTTTCATATTTTTTTATAGCATTTATGCTTCCTTGATGGACTTGGAAAGTTGGCGTAATTTGCAGGGACTGGAGAGACCAAAAGAACCTGGATTGAGGTCTTTACGTACCATTAGAGAACTCAAGGAGGGAATGGTTAGTAATTACTACTAAACCGAGGAATTGTCTGTTTTAGAAATATACTAAATCGTTTAATTTAGATCTCCTGCTTGTAAATACTGTTTGGTTGCTGGATTAGTCAGTCTGT
This sequence comes from Erodium texanum, assembly GCA_036897725.1. Classification (NCBI taxonomy): domain Eukaryota; kingdom Viridiplantae; phylum Streptophyta; class Magnoliopsida; order Geraniales; family Geraniaceae; genus Erodium; species Erodium texanum. The sequence goes on along the minus strand of JAYMSW010004623.1, from coordinate 5,056 downwards.
AGTGTCAGGGGATACTCGAGAGAATATTATGTTCAGTTTTTTCATCTGGTAATGAGGGCTTTTGCTATCCTGTACAAAACTAAGGTTGCATTTGGATTCTTGAATTTGATTTGAAATATAAACTTGGTGTTTGGGAGCCACAGTATTTCATATGAGAAGGTACGGGGTTGTCATTTGAAAATTGAAATACCTTATTTTGGTCATATTTTGAAGTAACTTCGATTCGAGCCAAATCCAAACCCAAGTTCTTTGGTTATCCAAGCACCTTAGCTCAAATACTGCAGTTCAAGTGAAATCACAATTTCCAAACGGACCATAATGGTGTTGGTATAGTTTCATAGTGAATTTGGCAATTCCTGTAATTGATAGTATTGGTAGGCAACGTGACCTTCTCTTACAGCATTATGGAAGTAAAAAGAATGTAATTATGTCACAATATTTTTGTGGTTGAAGTTTTGGAGCTTTGATTTTGTAGGTGATAACAGTGGAGCCTGGATGTTACTTCATTGATGCTGTGTTGGTCCCGGCTATGGAGAGCCCAAACACTTGCATGTTCTTCAACCGCGAAACTATTGGCAGATTCAAGGGTTTTGGCGGAGTTCGAATAGAGAGTGATCTGGTATTTATTTGCCATATTCCATATTTGGTACACATTGTTGAACAGCAATTGTGTAATTTCTGTTTTATTGAATTGATTGTAGCATGTCACTGCCAATGGTTGCAAGAACATGACAAAGTGCCCCAGAGAAACTTGGGAGATTGAGGCAGTGATGGCTGGAGCTCCATGGCCACTGGACAAGAAATAGACCTCTAATATTTCAGGATAGTTTCATGTTGCTTGTATTGCTAGGACCTATGTTGTGTAATAAGGCTGTTGGTATTGCTAACTTTTTAGGTTTTATTAATAAGGTTTGTTTAATGAAACAAAACTATACCCACTTGGTAAGCTGTGGTCACTCAATTATAAGAAAGCACATCATTGGTCGATTTCGAGGTAGTAAATGTGCTGCATGCCAATTTGAAGACAACATCAAGTTGTGATTGAATGGCTATGTAGTATGTGGTGGGCCAGAACACAACAATAATTAGATCATTTCCCCACTCAGTTGTGGGCTTTATGGACCGGAGTTTGTCAGTTTAATGGTAAGGTATTTGAATTCCGATGTTAGAGAACAGGCTTGAGTTTTAACAATGGTATTATTTACTCATTTTTATTAATAATGATTAAGGCTAGTTCATGAAAATTGTTGGTCGTATTAAAAAAATTTATCGACTTTATGAACCAAACATAAGCCACATCCCTATTAATTAATTGGATAAGTTGGACACCTGTAAGGATTCAAGCGGCAAGTCATGCTATCCAAATTGTCATGATGGCAAATGGCTTCGCAAGAAGAGGTTGCGACGCCTAGGGTTCGGCCACTGCATAGTCAAATCACCGATAATGGGGTCGACCGTTGTTCGGAGAACACCAGCAACAACCACTCCTTGTCCCCATTCTGGCCGCTACCTCTGGAGTTTTGGTCTTTCACGGAGTGTGTGTCTCTGAGGATCGTTTTTTCATAGACTTAAGAGTACATCGCGCAAACCAAGTGAGATCAGTGGAACCCCATCACCGGTGTTAGGGTTTTCAGGGAGGCAAGTGGATCACAAAGGCTTTCTTGTTCCCTAACCCTAGTTGTGCCTCCATGTAGTATGGCTTGGCTCCATGCGACGGCATCAGACAACCTGCAGGTGCTAGATCCCGACACAGACTAGCAATGCCTAAATGAAATCACAAGAAACACTAATGCACCTTGGATTGGTCTCACCACTGGCGTATGCGTTCCCGACAACGTGGCTCCTCCACGGCATCACAAAATTGATTCTCAAAGGACCCAGGCAGGTAGAGTGTTGGATGAGTGAATTAATTTCTATATGCTTGAAACAATTAAGTTTTAGATATGATGCTTTTAAAGTTCAGACCCTTCTTATGAAATGTCGGGTGCTGTTCGGCTAAAGATAGGCCTTTTGGACACACAAAAAAATGTTGCATATAAAACCAATGTTTGTGTTCATTCGTATTCTTTTAATAATGTGAGATTTTAATCTCAGTTATGTTTGGTTTGATGCATGCTTAAATATATGTTGTGTGATATTTGTATACTGATAGCATTACTTTTAATATTCATGTTGATGAACTTAGAAGAACTAAGAAGCATAAAATTGAGGAAATTTTTGGAGGGATGAATTTATACAACACGTTAGTGAGAAATAATTATGTTGCTAACAATTTTGATTCATGTATGTATTATGAAGAGATATGAATAGATTATGTGATTATCTACATATATTATGATGTTAATTCTTTGTAATAATATTGTTGTTGTGAACAAAATTGAAGAATTTTTTGTCATTACAATGCGAGACGAATGACATAGGAGAAGTTGATATCATATTAGTAGTTAAAATGATAAAAGAATTGTGATGACAAATCTTTAAGTCAATCTCACTATGTTGAAAAGTATTGTAAATTTTTAACTACTTAGATGTTGTCTATTAGAAATCTCTATGATCATAATAAGAATAATGTCTAAAATGAGAAGAGAAGACATTTTCTAATTAGACACATTGCGGTTAAACAATTCCTAAAAATTTGAGTGATTTCTTCAAAATGCGTGAAGTCCGGAAGGAATCTTGTTGACCATTTCACGAAGGGTTTACCAAGAAAACTTTTCCTTTATTCGTTTAGAGGCTTAAGCCCATAGATAAAGGAAGTGTGGTGGATACCCTCTAGCGGTCAAACAATGCCATACGAGACTTGATGCACTACATTTCCCATCCCTATGGCGTGTGGTAGTGCCTAATGATCCATAGCCAGTTTTGGTGGTGTTATAGAGATGCACTTGATGGATCGTAATGTATAACCAGTTTTGGTGGTGCTATAGAGACACACTTGATAGATATTCATTAATAGTTTATAACTAGGTCTGATGTTACTATAGAGACGCATTTGTTGGACTCTACTGACAGGATGAGCTTTATGTTCTTAATAACTAGAGTCTTACATGGCAAGTGCTGGAGAGACACATTAAATGAGCTACCTATGTGAGTGTGATAGTGGGCTGTCATTTATGAAAAACTTGGGCTAGTCTTTTTAGAGCACTCATTAGACCCAGGTGTACATATGACCGTTAATAGTGTTTTGAGAAGTATCGCAGAACTTGTAGAATTTGAAGGTATGATATGTATCGTGAGATGTATCAACCGAAGCTGAATAAGTTTAAGAAGAAATTCACTTATTCATAGTAGTTGCCTCACTTCACTATGTGTCAATTCAATTCAAGTCGAAAGACATTGATCCTTAATTATCAAAGCTTTCTTGTATCCAAGAGCTCTTCCTTTCGGTCTTGCTTCCCCTTTTGGGCTTTTTCACCAATTTGTGGGGGATTGTTGGGAAATTGGCTTAAATGCCATTTATTACACTGTTTTGAATATGTTTGGTACAATGGTTAATGTTTCAGAACTTAATTGTTCTCCTTTATTGCGTCTGTTACAAACTATTTCCTCTATATATTTTGAGTTTCTCAGCTCTTGAAAACTAGACTTTTTGGCTCTCTCGATCTTCTAGATCTCTCTTTGCTCTCGTTCTCTGTGTTATTATTCGGGGGGGGGGGGGGTATATAGGGAAAATTGTTTTGAAGTTAGTGACTCTCATACCATGACAAAATTTCAAGCATCAAATTTGATAAGTCATTTTCTCTTTATATCACTGCCATACTATATTATTTTCCTACAATATATCTTTAAAAGAAAATTTAAACTTTAACCAACAAAACAACAATAAGTAACTAGGTCTTATAAGAGCATCTCCAATGCCTTATAAGAAATTAAAATGTAACTAAAATGACAATACCTCATTCACTTGTCTTATAGATTCTACTACGGGCTCTTTAAATCTGGGCTAGAGGTCAGACTTGCATACTTCAAAAAAAAAATAGTACCTAACTTGATGATCAGACTTCAGTTTAAGGGGCCTTTAGGAGGAGGGCTTTGAGAGAGCTCGTCTCTCGAAGGAATTGTTATGGTTAAGGGGTCCCCAACCTTAGCAATTCCACTCATATGTGGGCCTTTATGCTCGGTTAGACTCCTTGTCAGAGTCCGCCGATATCATGGATTGGTCCACCATCATGTCATCATTGTTGCTTTTGGGTTTGGTCAACCCCGGGCCTTTCTCCCCAGCTCGTACAACCTTCCTTTTCTTCGAGTCGGCTTGAAATGGCCTTTGCATATTGGCTTGCTGATTTGATCCATTGAGCTCCATGAGCACATCGCGGTTATAGATTCTGGGCTATCCCGTGATCACCCCTCTGGCCATGGTCTGGTGTACCCGTCATTACTTCCTCGACATTTCCATCTTCATTTTCAAATTCCTCCCGGAGCCAATTAGCTCCCCCCAGAAATTTGAGAGATCTCGGAGTTGCTCTCAACCACACTCCATAAGGCATGTCAATTGCATCATGAGCTATATTACTGGCTAAGGAGCTGGCCATCTCTGAATGACCCATCACTCCATAGACAAAGCAGAAAGTTGGAACTCTTTCATACTTAAAGGTCACCCATCCAACTTCTCTTGATGGTTTCCGAACTTTCATTCGATATTTCAAGGGCCTATCAATTTGTAGAGTTACTCTGATCCTCATATAATCTCTCCACATTCCCCGAAATTTATAAGGATATGAGTAAAGAAAAGTGCCAATTGAGTTCCCTATTGCTTTTGCCGTCTCCTCCGTTATCAATCCCGCCCAAACATCATGTGTTTGCACTCAAATGTCGAGTCTAGTGAATATAATCTCTCTCGGCATTGTGCCTCTCTCTAGTCTTTCAATGAGCAGTTGGTGCCTATTCACCGCCCACGAGCTCCCGTCAATAACCCTCTTCATGTCCGAGTCAGACCCAAGTTGAAAAACGTGGAGGTTCGCCTCTAGTTCTTTGATGAACACCTTTTATCCAAGTCTCCATAAACTGGCCAATAAGTTTTTTTATGATAGCAAAATCCAGGGCCCTGCCACTCAAG
>JAYMSW010004622.1:0-10801 GCA_036897725.1 Erodium texanum | reverse complement strand
TATTAATGAGAAAATAATAATTTAATCTTAAAATCTGATCTTATATATAATACAATAAATTTGTGCATTAATTTTAAATTAATATATTCAGTTGGAGGAAAAAGGAGAGGTGGGCAGGCACCGTGAAAATCACGTGACGATACGTCACATGAGGCAAGATGTGGAAGCAACATACGGATCGCACGCGACGATCACGTGGGTCACACATGTCTGAACCTGAGCGTGACCTTACCTTAAATCTGCCCACTTCCTGAACAAGATACGTTCTCGTTTGTTTGTTTGTTTTTTTTTTTTGTCTAATTTATTTATTTTATTTAATAATTCTATTCCATTATTAGATTGGGCCTGGTAGTCCATGTACTCCGATTCATGGGCTTCATGTGTATTACGAAGCGGGCTCATATATCGAACCATTTTATACAAGCTATTCATATTTCTAATTGCCTCGAATATGATCAGCGCGACGATTCCAACGTAAGACAAGAAAGTGGGGCCCAGAAACCTAAAAATAGAAACTGAACTGAAACAGACTCACATCACATGCCAAACCCGGGTGCGTGCGCACGAGTTACCATGCCTCCGCCAGCCCGGACTTGCTTTCACTTTTCTGGTCTGTTTCGGACAGTTCGTCAGCGAATAGGATCGTGACACGACAGGTTGTCCGTACTCGGACAAGAAGTTGCCGTTGAGGGGATCTGTCTGAACATGACGTGGCGGAAGGAACTAAAACTTCAGATCTCCGGATCGTTTTGATTATTTTAAGAATCATTAAATGTTATAGAAGATTACTTTTTTTAATTTTGAAAAGAATAGTTATATATCATATTGAAAAATGTGTTAATCCTTTCAATCAATCGATATGATTTCATATATCAATTTTTACTAAAACTCGAATAATTTATTAAAAATTTGTTTCAAATAGAAAACCTCAAATACAAAGTAGACGAATTATTTCTCATAAAACAGAACGGTATAATATTGGTAAACAAGAGTGATAGAATGTACTTATAGAATAATCTCACAAAACACTAAGCTATTGTCCACATTTTTCACTTACTACGGCATTAGTCAAGTGATAAACGTGACAAGTTTACTATGCTTTTGTAAGATTATTCCTCTAATTATTCCACTTCATATATTTTTTTTGTTCTAGTGGAAGGACGGCACAAAAAAGACAAGAAAACAATCTATTTTGCCTCGTGTTCTTGCAAAGTTATGACAAGACCAATTCTAGTAAACATGTGAGTCACAATCTCATAAGATCAGACAGACCAACCGATCCTATAATGTGTTGGCCGGCCAATGTGTCCAGAAGTTCGGTATCTTCTGACTGCTTCTCTTCCTAATTCTCTGTCTGAATTGTTTGTTTTTAGCACGTGTCTTATGCTGATGTTTTGTTAAGCCATTGAAAGTTTCAAAACCGTAGTGTTTTTAAGGCAACTATGTTGTTTTGTGTGTTAAGAGTTCTATAGTTTGAAAATGGCTTCGTTTTCGATGGACGATTTCGTCGGCAATGGAGCTCTGAGGGATTTGCTCCCGACGTTGTTGAACGAAGGTTGGGAGGACGTGCCGACCTTGAAGATCATGGACTCGGAAGACATGGCCGCGATAAACATGACTCAGCAACAAAAGGTTTGTTATCCTTATATCATAATCGTAAATAAACCATTCGAACTCGATTCATTTAATATTCCATTTAAGTATGTCATAGTTAAGTTCAAATGAATTTGAATTCAAACAATAGGTTGTAATTGTTTAATAGACGAGCTGAGCTCGAGTCTATTGGTTAGGACTAGATATTTAAGCTCGTAAACTAACTTGTTAGTATTTAATTATATTTTATTTATTGAGTTAAAATATATTTTTTCTAGTATCCTTGGTGAAAATTAGATAAAAGGAGTCAAATCAAATTTAGGTTCAGACATTTTTTTTGAGTTGAATTTGTACTTAATTACATTATACCTTGTTTGAGTCTGAGTCAAAATATACTTTCTCGAGTTAAGTCTTGACAAATTTAACCTTAATTTTGTACATTTTGCCAAAATCTTATTAACAAGGGTGTAAACGAGTCAAATGGAACCCAAATTTTTAAGGTTGGAAAATTGTTGAGTTCGAATGAATTTGTACATTTGAGCTTGAGTTCGTCCAAAAATAAATATACTTCCACTTAATTCGTTTAGTTTTCATTATAGAACGACAGTAAAAATTAAATAGAATTTTAATCATATTAGACAAACATGTTCGCGAGTCCATCGAGTCTTCAAAGGTTCAGCTTACTAAGCCAGCCTAATTTTAAGCTCAAACTTGTTTTGAACTCGATTACGACAAACCCGAATCGAATCTTAACTGTATTAACTAACTTTCATGGTTTATAGGATGCGCTGGAGATAAGGTCATACCTACACGACCGTGCCTTAATGCAATACGGCGACCGGCTCGAAGCCTCCGGCAAGTGCCTGCCGGAGCTTCTCAACCTGAGCATCGGCGACCTAACCTCACAGTTCGGTATGCGGCGAGGCCACATAGCACGTTTCATGGACCGCACCACAGCGTGTGCGGCCCCATTCCCCAAACCCATCCCTCCCAAGAGACTAGTCTCGAGAAGAGACAGTTGGGCCACGCAGAGCATGACAAGGTCTCCGGCGAGAAGCTTCAGGTTCGGCGGCGACAGGTCGTTCGAGCAATCGATGTCCGAACTCAAGATCAAGGAAGGGTATGTGTTTAAGGGTATTGTCGCGTCCGAGGATGCTGAGCCGAGGTTGTGCGGGTGCATCGAGGCGTGTCCGGTGGTTGATAGTGTTGCGCCGTATGGTTCTATCGAGAACGTGTCGGTTCAGAAGCTTACGCCGGAGTACAAGATCGGGATGGAGAGGTTGGTGAAGAGTACGACTCCTCCGATGAAGGCGTCGGACTTGTGGCGTCACAAACCGGCCATTCTTTTGTGCATCCGGCGACTAGGGTGAGTTTCTTCGCCCCGTCGGTCCAATGCAGGAGACTTTCACTTTATTGTTTGGGCCTTATAAAATTTGTTAGGAGTTGATATGCCGAGTCTTAATTTTACGTCAGGTCATCGACAGGTTATAAAGAAGAGTCGATGTGCAGTTAGTTAGACCAATGACCTACCTGATGACTAGTTTTCTGAGTTGGAATAGAAACGGGTTATAAAAACGAGTTGATATATAGTTAGTTAGACCAATGACCTACCTCGCTTGTTTTTTGAGTTAGTGTAGTTAAAAAAAACACATTAGACCATCGACGGGTTATGAAGAAGAGTTGATATGTAGTTAGACCAATAATCTATTAGACTAGTGTTTTGGGTTAGAACTAAAAAAAACATCAGGTCATTGATGAGTTATAAAGAAGAGTTGATATACAATTACTTAGACCCTGCACCCTACCAAACTAATCTTTTGGGTCAGAATATAAAAATAAAACGACAAGTCATTGATGGGTTATAAAGAAGAGTTGATATACAGTTAGTTAGACTAATGACCTACCAAACTAGTCTTTTGATTCAAAATAAAAAAAAGTATTAAGTCATCGACGGGTTATAAAGAAGAGATGCTATACAGTTGAGCCAAAATGACCTACCGAGAAGTCTTCTAGGTTAGCATAAAAAGAAAAAAAGCATCAAGTTATGAAGAAGAGTTGATATGCAATTAGACCAATGACCTACCAGATTAGTAGCCTTCTGGGTCAGAACTCAGAATAGAAAACAAAAACATTGGGTCATCGACGGTTTATGATGAAGAGTTGATATGCAGTTAGACTAATGACCTACTAGACTAGTTTTTTGGGTCAGAATAGAAAAACATGTTGAGTATCGATAGAGTTGATTGCACAGATCTCATCGAACCCAACGAGCAGATGATTGGTCGAGTCTCCACATATGAAACTTCACTTGTTGCTCCTCGGTATGAACCTTAATGTGGTATCTAATGATTTAAACAGGTGCATAATGTGTCGAGCCGAAGCTCATCAACTATATGCCAAGAAGCCCTTATTCGATGCAATGGGGATTCAACTCTTCGCAGTAATCCACCAACACATAGAGTCCGAGGTACTATATGTACACAAATCTTCCACAACATTGTACTCTTCGAATCAAACCAGTCACTTCTTGCTTAACATATGTCACATTTCTTGACGATCAGGTGAAAGATTTTTGGCCTCGTTACTGGGGAGGAGTCGTGATCTTCGATCCACGAATGGAGTTCTTCAAAGCGCTAGGCGGCGGGACACTGATGAAGGAAAAGTTCATATCCGGGTTTGTGTTCAACCCTCGGGCCATTGCGAATTATAGGCGAGCGAAAGCTATGGGTTTGGAGCAGAACTTCAAGGGAGAAGGTGAGATCAAGGGAGGGCTTTTCATAGTCGGGAGTGGGAAGAGCGGCATTGCGTATCAGTTCATTGAGAGGAACTTTGGCGATTGGGCGCCTCCCGTTGAAGTGCTGGAGATATGCTCTCAAATACAGGTACGAGAATCAGAACAACTGGCCTGCCACTTATTTTATATGAACTCATTGTAGCTCATATTTGATATAAGATTCTTTGTTTGACCCGTCTTTTTGCAAATGCAGAATCAAAAGCATGATCAAGGAGAATCCATCAAGTCATCAGTAATGATGGAATACTAAACGAACAAAGTTTTTATCATGCCTTATTTCTATTTAAAAAAAATGTATTTTGTTTGATTAACTTTATTATTTTGAATTCATTTCTATTCGGATCGATCTAAATCTAAAAGATCCTAAAGATTTAATTTTCCTCATGTCAAATCCAATCTAAAAGATGATTGGGTTGTTGTTAGAGATGCCAGAGGTTCAGGCAATGTTCATAATGTTTCGTTCAGGCAATGTTCATAGGATAAGAGACCTATCTTGTCAAAATATGTTCATAATGTTTCATTCAGACAATGTTGGGTTTTGAATATTACTGTGCCCACTGCCAAATCATCTGCTCCCTCATCATGTTCATATATCCATCACATCAACTTCAAGTTACGAAAGCAGTATAAAAAATTAACCTTAACAAGATCGAAAGACACACGTTCTCAAAATGAACCTTAACCAGAACGAAAAAACACATGTACTAGTGAACCATGATTCCACAAACACAACCTTGTACTGAACAAAAACATCAATCCCATGATTTCTCAACTTCTCATTGCAATCTTCTTTAAAGTTACTACATAAAAAACAACTCATATTCATGAAACTTGAGCTTCTCTTTCTCCTATGTCATTAAGATCACAAAGAGTATCAATCTATACACATTCTTTGACTCCACATACACTTCTCTTATTCAAGAACAAAATGACATTTATAGTAACTGTTGTCTGAACAAAGGAACAGTGAATCTTCCTACATACTGTATACAGTTACCTCCGCTGCTGATTCTTGAAGCATCTCGATCAATTGAGCTTGAAGTCAACATGGTCAAACCGAACAAGCTTTATCGACTTCTTGATGTGGGAAGTGTGAACTAAACAAAATCATCTAAAGTTCAACTTTCATTTGGCCCGGTGTCCCAGACTCTGCAAGAGCATAAGAGAACTCGGACAATTAGGCTAAACTGAAACACAAGAACCGCTTATTTGAGATATCTAAGGATCATACCGTTCACTTCTTGGCTGCTGGTCCCGAAGTTCATCTGGACGACATTGTGGAGCTCATCCTCCCACATGTTCGATACAGGCTGCCAAATTCAACAAAACATTGCTCAGATCGTAAACAAAAGAGCTCACTCCCGATTAAGACAAGTTTTATCGAACATTATGTTAAATACCTGACTTGGCTCCTTAAATCCCCCTGACATGGGTGTCAATTGAGGATTAATGTTTCTCCGGAGTACATTAGAACCCGGTTGAGAGTGATGTAACAGAGGATAAGCCATTGGCATATCCGGTGCATACCCAAGTGAAGAAGATGAAGGTCCGGGCCTTGAGTGAAGGATCTATGGTCATTTCGATGGATCAGAAAAGAGACGTATAAACACTTAAACCAATACATCATAGAAAATAAGGATAATCTCATAATAGTACATTAAACTTGTCACCTTTCCCACTTAACTACCTAATTCCACTGAACTTCCAAATTTTCTCATTTTACTCTGTTTTGGTAATAAATGACAAAAATACCCTCCATCACAGTAAATTTTGCCCAAATTTCATAAATTGTCACAAGGGTATTTTTGTCATTCATTACCAAAATATACAAAATCGAGAAAATTTGAAAGTTCGGTGTTGTTGGGTGAGAAAATGACAAGTTTAGTGTACTTCTGTTAGATTATCCCTACGAAATATCTGTAAGTATATATCACTCACATCTTTTGTTAAGAGCCCTTCGATATTAGCATCCAGCCGAGGATTTACCGTTGCAAGTTTCATCGACAAAAACTGAAAAAAAATCCGATTTTGTAAGAAATCAAGCTATACATCAGAGACGTAGATCTTCAAAATGATATTTTTTTCACGTACCTCAACTTGCCGTTGCAGCGATTGCACATAGTTTATGATTTCATCAAGCATCACTGCCTTGCCAGTAACCTACACAAACCAATTATTTCGTACAGTCAACTTCACTAAACTCGATTAAACTAGATTATGTCTTAAGTAACGAATCTAACAAACTAACCTTGCTGCAACCAGGAACAAGGTCTTGAAGAAACTTCATCCTCTCACTGATCTTTTCCCTCCGTACCTGTAGCAAAAATTTAAAACTTTTAAGCCCAAAATTAAAATTTTCAATAGAATTAAGAACGTTTTGTGAATTTTGAAATCATACTCTCTCAGCAAGACTGTGGCTATTTGTGGCCTGGCCTCTCCTAGCTCTGACATGAATGTAGTCTTCTTTTGGTGAATCCGATGCTTTAGTCAGGTTCGGGTCAGCTTTCTGTTGAGTTTCAGCCTTATCTTTCACAGAATCATCGGGTTCTTGAGAGGCTTCCTCGGTTTTATCAAGCTCAGTGTCCTAACAAAGGACATTACAAGATTGGGTAAGAAACAAACAAAGCAATTGTTAATGATTCAAGGGACGGGTAATGATAACGATACCTTTCCACTTCTCTTCCTCTTCTTCGGGCCAATCTCCTTAGCACCCTCCAATAGTTTCGGCTCATCTTGACCACTAAACTCGGCGTCATCGGACTCATGAGACCTCACTACACTCTCGTTCTTCAGAGGACTCGCATCCATAGCCCCTACATCTTTGGAAGCTTCATTCCCATAAAGCTCATTCTTTTGAGATGGCCCATCAAGAACCGATTTCAACCCGTTTCCAACATAAGCCATAGGTTCAGGGACACAAAAAGGGTTCACCATATCACTGAAGCTCCCACCATTGAAGCTTGTGAACCGGGCAGCACGCTCAATGAAGGCAGAATCAGCCGGAAACTGAGATAGGCTCTGAGGGAGCATCCCGGGCAAGAACAAGCCTCCTTTCAGCATCGGATTCGGAGGACTCCAACCCATATCCAGAGGCCTCAAAGAGGCAGGACCAGCTTTCCTAATCATCGATGTGCTCGAAGGGTTCATGTCATACCCCAAGTTCTGTGAATTGGCGGGGTGGTCCCAGAGTGCAGGGCCATAGGAGTCCACCATTGAAGCAGTGGAACAAGAAGAAGAACCCATTGGAACCAAACCTATGGGCACATTCGAGAGATTGGAGGCGCTAAATCGCCAATCCAATGGCATACTATGTGAAGGGTAGTTCTCATTTTTCTTCTCCAACTCAAATTTCTCCTTGTCTTCCATATCTAATCCTCTCCTTGACACCTTCAAGTACACTCAATCTATTGAAACAAACCCTAATTGCTCAACAAGGAAGCAAGAACCAGGAATGGGGGGAAACAAAAAGACCTCAAATCTCCAAACCTATATACATAAGTCAAGTACCAATAGCTTCACAAATAGGCTCAATCAATTCTATGAAGCTATCTACAGAAACAAGAACACAAACTAGAACATACCCAGTTCAAATTAGTGAGGAAGAGAGCCCCAAAAGCACCAAAGATCATACATATGAGTTCATAAGTGCTCACATCTCCAAAGTACAGACCCAGTGAAGTTGAAGTAGCACAGAAAGGAAGCTCTCCCAAGAGAGGAGGTGAAGGGGCAAAAAGGAAAAGAACAGTGTTGAAAGGAGGAGCTTTGGAGAGGAAAAAAGAAAAGGGTGTGCAGAGAAAGAGCAGAGAGGGCAGTCAATTAAGCAAAGAACATTGATTTCAGCATAAATAAACCCATTCAAAACCCTAGTCTGAGCAGAGCTCTGAATCAGAGAGAAAACTCAACTAAAAGTGGCAAGAGAAAGATACCCATTTCAGATTCTGAGCTACTTTTAGCTCTCTGCCCTCCATTGAAGCTTTTTTCACTCAGAGCTCCTATTCAATTTGGCCCCTTTCTTGTTGGCTGCTCAATAGATAAGTCACTCCTCCATGGATGGACCACCACAGCTAGGTGCTCCTGCTTCTGTAGCTGTGCACTGCCACAGTCAACACAAACACAAAGGAGAAATCTAGAGAGAGGAGAAAGAAAGTTTGAGAAAAGCTGAGAAATTTGAAGAGGAGAGTGAAAAGAAAGAACTGGGTAATGGTAAAGGTGTTGCATTTATACCCACGCTTGCATCAAAAAGAGAGCTCTTGATGATTAACCACCGCCACTGCTACTGTAAAATATTAAAAATGCAACCTTTCTTCAACATATCCATTTTTCTATTCTCCATCTTCACCTCATACAATAATCTTGTTTACTTAGACTAATTTCTTCACAAGTTAGCTCCAGTTTTCCAAATTACCCATTGTATGTGATCAAAAGGCCACGTGATGAAGGTAACAATCGGACCAAATGTATCGTAAAAATTAGTTTTTGACGTCAATCTTTAGATATGGAATTAACTTCAACAACTTTGCTAACAAATATCACATAAGGTGAGCCTGACAGGGCCAACTCTCATTAGGAGTTTTTAATCTTCATTTCCTTCAAATTGCTCATTGGAGGGAGAGCTTATGCACAAACCTTATTTTATTAGGGTTTTTGTTTGGTCAATAGCCTAAAATCTAGGTCAGTTCTCACATTAATTATACTTTGTTTTTTTATATACTCTCAAGAAAACAAAAACTATATAGCCCATAATAGGTCTTGGACCAAAACCAAACCATGCATCATTTCAAGGTACCTCTTCTCATCCCTCATCTTGAGGGTCTTGAAGCAAAGCCAATGCAAATAATTTTACACAGAATTCGTCGTGTTTCGTGATGTCGTGCAGAAAGTGTCAATGAAACTCTTTCTTTGGTTTGGGTCAGGGAATCAATGCAATTTGTTCACTCTATTAATATTCGGAGGCGGAGTCAAAAATATAATTTAATATATGTCAAGAATAATCGGATTGTTGGAGGAGTTCAGAGCTAAAAAAACGTTTTAAAGTACTAAAAAGATATTAAACAAGTAGTTGAGTTTTTTTTTTTTTTCTAAATGATCATAACTTCTTCATACAAACTTCGATTTATACCTATAAAATATTAAATCGAAGGTAACTGACAGCTCTACGATCTTATGAAACTTTTCATAACAAATATATGTTATAATATACTTATACCCTTCTGAATCCGTTCCTGCTAATATCGTAATACGAATCAACTACAAAAAGGTGGGACATGAAGATAAACTACTTATATCAAGTGAGACTTTATAATCAAAAAGATATTGCAATTATTATTTATTGATCTTGTGCAACCATTGATGGACTGTCTCTTACTTTGTTGCTTGCTTTCATTCATGTGATTATTAGTTGGCATTGGGACTTGCAGTCACCAAGACCCAGACTTTAGAATAATGGAATCTCCTCCCATAGTTCACACCAGTACTATTACTTTATGAATCTTAATTAATTCATTAATTTATACCCTAATCTTTAAATAAGCTTTGTAGGCATGTAAGAGGTGAAAATGATTTGCCTTGATTGGGTTGGATACACAATGCAATATTAAAAAGAGAGATACATTATAGTTTAAACTTAAAAAAATCATGATGATGTTCACCGTATCATAAACCATGAAGAATAAATTGAAGTATATGCTAACAGGAAGTTGAGCAGATCAAGTTGTTTATTAAATTATATTAGAATCATATTTGTAGCTTTTAGTTTGAGATAAGTTTAATTTTAAAAGTAAGTTATATTATATTACACTTATTATAGCTTGTTTCACTTAAGTGCACTCAATTCTGAATTTACTTTTTAAACTATTCAAACTTTTATATATTTTTTTTTACAAAATCAATTAGTTTATTATTATTATTATTTTTATTTATGAAATGATGAAATTATACTAGAACTTAAACTTCAAAATTGAAACATACCTATAACCTTCTCATGTTCAACTCTCAAATTCTTCTTAATTCCAACCCTGACCTCGTAACATTAATACCAAATGTGAAAAAATCAAAATGTTTGTATTCTCCTTTCTAAATTTTAAAACCATACTATTAAGATCCGGTTTGAGTGGCATGGTTTTGGAAATTAGAAAAAAAAAATATGGGTATTTTAGTTTTTCAATTTAGGGTTCATGTTAGGAGTTTGGGTTAGGGTGTTGTGATTTAAATTCGAGGATAATTTTGTTATTTCATAAAATTGAATAATAAAACTAATTGATTTCGTAAAAATAAAAAATAGAGTAATTAAAAAGGTAAATTTAAAACTAACTGATCCGTCGGCCTTGCCAAACCCGTCACCGCTTTGCCCGGGAGTTAGCTGTTTCGTGGAAGTTCTGTCTGGAGGAAGCCTTTTTTGAGTTGTTAATTGTGTTT
>JAYMSW010004621.1:0-10803 GCA_036897725.1 Erodium texanum | reverse complement strand
ATGCGAGTCGCCGCCGAGACGAATCGCTGGTAGGATCGGTTCCGTCTCGATCTGCCGATCATTCCCGTCTTTGTGCCGTTTCTGTGCGGAGGAGAAGAACAAAACAAAGGAGATTTTCTATGTTTCTGTATTATGGAAATGGAAAATGAAATGCAAATGCAAGTGAAATGAACGGGAGATTCAAATTGTGATGCTGTCTTGGAATCAAAATTTGTTTTTGTTTTTTAATTGTTTCGCACCAAAAAAAATTATTGTAAATCACGACATTATGTCTCTCTCTGACACGTGTCGCCATTCCAGCTGGTCTTGTTTTGGTCCCCAGCGCCACCCGCGCACTATAGCGAACCCCGTGTAACTTAATTTTCGAGAGTAAGAGACATATATAGTAACCAAATTAATTGTAATAATGATCATGGAGGCTAATTTAAGTACTGTTTAATAGACGTAATTAATGGTGTAAATCCAATAGTTAATGAAGCTGCACGGTTTGGTAATGATTGGTCCAATTTGGACATTCTGATTCAATTAGTACTAGGTGGTCCTAAATTATCTTCTTCCATGTCGGTGGATGGGTACATTGACTATTCATATCAAAATAAAAATACGTGTAATTAACTAATTATGAATTAAAGAAGAGTTTAAATATATACGCGGTCACTTAAATTATTGAAGCGCCATACTTATAGTTTTTTAAACAAAGGGCTAATTTAGAGTTGTTTGAATTTGATCAAAAATAATTAATCGATCTTAACAGATAATTTATTCATTAGGATTAGTTCAGTGGGTAAGAGAGTTATATCTCTTAATAATTAGAGATCGAATTCTGGTGTGACAATAATGTTATTATTTAAGTTGTTTATCTTGAGTTATCCTATGTGTACGTCCTGATGTAATGTCATGTCCAGTCTGTTTATCAATAGTTACACGAGCTATTATCATTCGGAGCTGACTATAAAAATTATTAATCCCGCCAAGTTTAGAACAGAGTCTGTACTGTTATTGTTAAGCCTATAATATTATTATCTTGTATTGTATAACCAATAATTCGATATATATTATCATGTTAACATATAATATAAGAGTCTAGAGATAATTTGTTAAAGAGATCATGTTTGGACTTAATGGGCGCTAATGAGGTTATGGTTGGGCTTGAATGAAATATCGAAGGGACTTGTTTGACCCAAGGCCCAAAGGCATTGCCAATTTGAAATAGGACAGAAGCTGATTGGCTCTTTCACAACCCTCACATGCTACAAAAGCACCTATTTGAGCACCTTTTCTTCTTTTCTTGGTAATGGCCCAATAATATCCATCTGAATCTCTCTCCCAAGACTTATTATTTTCTCCATATTCATGTCAAGAGCACAAACAAGAAAAAAAAAAAGAGAATGAAGAAGATTAATTGCAAGCACTGCATATGGGTTGAGCTGATGGTCAGTGAGTTCTTGTAAAGTAAATTGAGAAATTTATTTATAATAAACTCGTTCTGATTAGCTTACTCTCTATATTCAATAGTCCTTTTTAGTGATATTTCAAAAAAGAAAATATATTCTTTTTAGTGACTTGTTTTTATTTATTAAATAATTTCTATGCATAGAAACTATATCTAGAAGAATCTCATGCAGTTTTTGTCTTTACAAAGTTAAAATGGACCCAAAGACCAAAACAGTTCCAATAACAAAACCTCACAAGAGAATCATTGAGAAAAAGACTAACACAAACATGCAGACACCTTTAGTAGATGGTGGAGGATTCACTTTAGGTGGTGGAACTCATTCCATTCCATGCAATGTCACCTCCTAAATATCCATAATTAATTACACATACTATTAATTAAAAGTATATTTACAAATTATTTTAAATATATAATAAAAGAAAAAAAAAGATAAATCTAAATAGCTTAAACTATCTACGAAATAAGAATAAGGGAACCCACTTCAACAACTATCAAGCCACAAACATAATGATAAACCAAATAAATATTCAATAGTTATTTTGAAAATATATTTATCTCCAACCAAATAGTTTCTTATATGGATATTTGTTTTACTTAAATGAGTGACTATGAAATATATGACAGGTTCATATCTTCAGAAGATATTTGTTTCTCATCTCACGGCATGCATTGCTTTTTTACATGCAAAAATGTACAATAACCAATTGATTAACAAAAAAAAGAAGGTTAAAGCATGTAAATTTGCTAAAGTGGAGTATCCTGCAAAGGCTTTGCTTTTCGAGCATTTTTTTTTTTTTTTGTATTCGACAAGCTTCTTTCAATCTTTCTTCCTCCACCACTCAAACAATTTCACACATTTGAAATATGTATATATAACCACTCAGAATAAAATAATTTTTTGCAATATATGTGCCAAGGGAAATTTATAGTGATCAACAAATACATATGCAACAAGATTGCAGATTTATGAATATTCGTACAGGAATTAATCTGTCTCGATCTTCTACTGCACAAGATATGAATCTTTCCTCGGACGCTCTCTCTAAGTCTTGATGCACCTAAGCTTGGCCAGGAGGTTGTCTAGATTTCCCAGCTCTCCTAAAAAGATGAAAAAGTGATATTAAGAATATATACTTAATAAATAAAATAAAAATGTTTATTTCATATATATACATATTGTTATAATATAACAAAGTAACAACTTGGAAGTACATATTTTGCCTTTAAAGGGGCAAAACTATACTTGATATGTTAATTATCCAAACTGTCTTAATTAGGGCATTTGGTGTCTCAATTAGCTTTTTGGAAGTGCATTTTCTGCTTTTGAAAGCAATTGTGAAAACCCTAGTTGGGTATGAAAGACAGGACAGGACAACTGAGAAAAGTGAAAGAATAAAGGGCTGTGAACAAAGATGATATACATGTACTCTTAATTATAATATAATTTAGTTTGAATATTAATTTTTTTTTTGAAAAGAGTTTGAATATTAATTAATACTTAATATAAGGAGAAAGAATAAAGTGAAGAGACAGGCTTTATTTCATTTTTATTTGTAGATTTAGTTTGGGGCTGAAGTCTGAACATAGTTTTATTGCTGTATAAAGAAACTTACAAACCTTGAAACAAGGAATCAATGAAACAGTTTATTATAATTAATATAAAAAAAAAACTAAATATACATATTCATATATATATAACTGCAAAAACATGTCTAGCAGGTCATAAAGTCAAACACTTGTTCATTTAGATATTAGTAAACTGATGATTCTATATTTATCATAGCATGTCATGTCTCAAGGTTTGTATTTATGCACATATATATACATATATACGAGCTTATTTGTCGTTATAATCTTAAGCTAGTTGACAGAAAAACAAAAAAAAATTATGTGTACCTGTTATGAATTGGATCGGGTCCATTAGGGACTCTTCTTTTGCTCATGTAGAAGAGATCTAACTGATCCGGATCCACAACCTTGCCTCTTCCTAAAAGATCCATATGTTGATTTCCAAACCTCGTCGTGACTGTTGTCATGGTTTTTTCCCGACCATTTTCTAGGAAACCAAACAGCAAAAACCAAGAAAACCCCATAACTGCAACTACTCCAAACAAGAACCTGGGACAAAAACAAGAACTCCTACTATAGCTACCACCACGACACATAGTTTTTGCTTTTGTTCCTATATATATGTAGAGAGAGAGAGATATATAGATAAATATTAGTAGAAGATAGATGTCCCTGTACTTGTATGTATAGGACACATATAGAGGAACAAGATCATCATTGCGTGATCATTGTGATCTTTGTGAGAACAAGAAAGAGAGAGAAGAGTTTAGAGAGAGAGAGAGAGAGAGGGGTAAGGCAAGTATTTTTAGTTTGGAGGGTTAGGGTTGTTGTGGTTTTCTTTATAGGTTGGAGGGTTTTGTTGCACTTTCTCGAACCATGAGAGAGAGAGAGAGAGAGAGAGAGAGAGAGAGAGAGAGAGAGAGAGTTTTGTGTTAACTATTGGTGGTGATATATTGTGTGTTTTGCTTTATAGTTAGTGATATAAGGTCCCGATATATACGAAACTGATCTCCTTTTGCTTTGGATATATGGAGTTGTGTGTATTTTCATGCATGCACTCCACGACACACAACATATATACCAAAAGACACTATATATATACACTTTCTCATGCTTTACGTACACCACCATGAAAGCATCTAAAGTATCATTGAACAACACTCCACGCTTACAAGGAATTTTTATGCCACTACCTACGGCTTCGACAAGACCCCAGGCACGTGCAATGCAGCCAAAATGTGTGCAATATGCAATGTTCATATTTATTTATGTATTATATACATTAAAATCCAATCGAGGTCAAAACTTAGGTGATAATTCATTGAGTAATAATTATATATTTAAAATAAGAGTTTGTTTCACCGTTAAATTTGAAACTAATATGTGCTTTGGGTTTTCAGATAAAATGTATCCGTTAATATTATATGATAATATATCAGTGTTTAGAAGAAAATAAACAATTAATTTATCAATTGCTAGCCGCCGAATCAATCTATCAACTATTAACATGATATTTTAGAATACTGTTTGATCGGTATCAAAATTATTAAAGTTTGACTAGTTTATAATTAAAACAATTTTGATAAATCTAGTTCAAACATCTCAAAAACAATAAAATTAAACCCTACCGTTAAACTCTAACTCTAACACAGCTATACTGTCAATTCTTTTAGCCTCAATTACAAATATTTTAATATGTTCGAATATCATTTTACTCCATGCATTGTATGCGGAGGAAACATTGACCAAACTTTTGATTTTGACTGCTCTTTCCACAGCCGCCTTCCACTCCAAGCCTTTTGCAATTTCTTAATCCCAAAAGAAGTTCTTGAACATATATTCCAACACAATTAATATCAGAATAAATATATATTCATGAGTTTTAGGATTGTTTATATGCAAAGCAAAACAATATACTCTTGCATTGATACGGACATAAATAAAATATGAGTATATATTATATAGGTATACCCTTTATTGTGAGCTTATATATTCATTTAAACTTGTGCACTTATTTGGATTATTGGATTAATTGATCCAAAAGTTTAGATTTAAAGCAGATTCTTTAATGTTAAAATTGTAAATACGCATTTTTTTAATTTCATTGATTTACAATTACCTCCTGCATTCTGGGTCGTTGAATGTACTGATCTAACCGTCCATATGAGTTCACAAGTTTACAATGAAACATATGTTTATAATAGATAGCAAGCCTATATATATATAGAACTTTTTGCTGCAAATCACTCTTAAAATGCAAACCTACAAACCACTCCAAATAAGCCAAAACTGTCATATGTCATGATTTGGCGCTATTGTTTCATTTTCTCCATCTTTACTCTTTTGTTCATTCTCGCTTCGTTTTAGTTCCGATTCACTTCGTTCTAGCGCCAATATTTTTATTTTCTCAAGCTCTACAAAATAATACCCATATAACAGATATTTTGAACCATAAACCCTAACCCTAAACCTTGAAACCTTACCCCCCTAAACCATACATCCTAAACTCTAAACCTTGAACCCTGATTCTTGGACCACTAAACTCTACCCCTTAAACCCTAAACCCTAAACTAAAACCCTGAAACCATAAACCCTAATCCATAAACCTTACACAATGAAACCATAAACCCTAAGCAATAAAACCATAGACCTTAAATTCAGGACCCTAAACCCCTTTCACTATTATTTGTGATATTTTTTCGGCACTTCAAAATATATGCTATATGCATCTTGTTTTGTAGAGCTCAAAAAAATAAAATTATTGATGTTGGAACGACATGAACCGGGAATTTGATTTTTTTACTTTATTTAAAGTGATTTGTAGGTTTGTACGTTAAAATATAGTTTGCACCGAAAAACCTTCCCGTATATATATATATAATCTCCAACAACATTTTATATATGGGTTTTTAATGTAATTATAGAATATAATTACTTTAACACCATGGTCCACAAAATTTATACCCTAACCACAAGAACCACTCGTAGTTGGAAGTGCTATATATATTAGCTTTAATTTTGTAAGTTTATGAGTAATCTCTCCAGATAAAGAGGATAAATATATATGATTTGAGGAATATAATAACATATATATGTGGATGAACATGAAGAGTTGAATACTCATAAGAGTTACAGAAGCTAGTTCCTGTAATTATAGGCATTTTATTTTGAAGAATATCATCTCATGCCTCACCTTGTATATATACTATACAGAGCATATGGTTCATCTTTGTCTTATCCACACAAAACCATATATATTGATTCTCACAACATTACCAACATAAAAATCTACATGTGTTCAAAGAATCCAATGCTCCTCATTGTAATAGCTTCGCGTTCAAGGTAGCTCAATATGTTATAACCATAAAACGAAAAACAATTAGCTAAAATGAAGTCGTTTACATGTAGACCAGATCGAGATTTATAGGAAATGCTAAAATTTGATCCAACATAAATAATCATGCTAATAATTATATGACTCGAAATATTAATTAAATAATTATACGAGATCTACACATATCAGATATAAAATTCTCACATACATATTTCAACAGGTGCGCCGCCTTTTTTGATCCTAACAATGTATGCATTGTGTCAATCACTATACATGTTTTTATCTAGAATCATTCCTCAGAGCACATCCTCAGCTAGTGGAGCATTCATCTGCATAATCTTAATTGGTTTCTTTTCTGCAACATAGACATAATTTGAAAATATTTGTAATTATATCGAATGCAGATTTGATTAAGTAAGATTATAGAAGGAATAATGTTTCATTCATGAAAGCATGGTTTTGTCTGCAAATGTTACATATTCTATATGCTACAACTGTTCTGGGTTCCTTCATGCTATTTATTTTATGGGTATAGTTATATAGTTCATATAGTGCCATTAATTGTATTGCACAAGTTTCTTTACTTTAATCTCAATTAATTTTTTAATTTAATATATATAACCACTTATCAATAAAGATGTAAAAGAATCGAATGGGTTCTAGATTTGTTCTTTTTTTTGACATAATTTTTTATCTGTCAAGGCTATTGTTTTGATAAAAAATCTGTTTGGCTTAAGCTTATAGAGTTAAAACTCGAGTTAGACTCTAAAACAAATATTAAAACTCGAATTCATTTGTTTGATTCTTTTAATTTTCAATATATGTATTTAATTTAATAATATTAGATAGAATATATAATTAATTAAATATTAAACAAACAATTCCTTTTAAACTTATCGAGTCTTAAGATTTGGATTTGAACTGATAAATTTAACCTTCAATTTAAATTTGTTTAAACTTACACGTGGCACTACCACAGCTCCGGTCCCCGGAGGAGTAGGCTTTATTTACGCACAGCCTGACCGAGAAACGACGTCGTATAGTGGAGAATGCTGCGTTGTTTCAGAACAAGCGCAGGCAGGCTGATCCGCAGAACCAAGGAGAAAGCGTCGCCGATGACCCTCACGACGCGCACAATAGCATCGTCCACCGCGTCTCCGTCCTTCCTCTCGCCGCTTCCTTCTAACGTGCGCCGGTCCCCTTGCTCCGCCCGCTTCATTGCCACCATGAGCACTGGCCATGACCCGAGCGAGGTCGAAGCGCTGTTCAAGCAAAAGCACTCTCTTCGCACCAAAATGCGCGAAACTCTTAAGAGCATGGACCCAGATCAGCGATCTGCAGAAGGTTTTTTTTTTTCCTTTTCGAAATTGATGATATTTGTGTGCTTTCTATTTTGCCTTCCAAGTGTTTGTGTTTTTGCCTCAATGAAAATTGTATTGAATGTGTAAAAGGAGGTCAATTAGTGCCAAAAAAGAGGAAAAAACATAGAATCAACCTTACATGAGTTCATGGGCTGATCTGAAATGAGCTAGCTTCAATTTTGAATAGCAATTAGCTTACTTCGATTTTTTGTTGCAATGGCAATAGAATTTGCATCTTTGTATCATTAGTGCTTTGAAGTATTTTCTTACATTTGGAGGACCCATTTGAATTGCTATCCGAAGTGTACTGCTGAATTTATAATGTTACACTCAGCTTGATACATTTCATTTTCGTAAACTTCATTTGTTATTATGCTGTCACCAAGATAAAGATACAACCTTTAGAGCTATTCTAGGGTTGAAGAGTTAGGAAATGAGAGCATATAGTTAATTTTGTTTGAGATTGAGCAGTAATTAAGAAACACGTCATGCTGTTGACATATAAATTAATGGAATGATGAGTAAGGATCGTTGCTCTTATGGCTGGGAATTGAGTATATGAAGAATCAAACTCTGTTTATGTATATTGTCATCATCATCATCTTGTGGATGGGTTGGAGTAATTATTAGATCAATGCCCGAGTGAGTATATGTTGACACTTGAGTGTACTGTGTATCGAATCTTTTGCTTCTGCTGTAGAATAGCTAACCTTGTATTGACATTAACAATGGTTTACTTTACCACAGATGATGTAATTCAAAGCATTGTTTTAGAAGCTCCATGGTTCCACGCTTGCAAGAATATATGCGCTTACATAAGCTGTCCTTCATTACGAGAGGTAGATACATCAAGAATTGTATCAGAGATTTTATCCGACCAAGCCACTGGTATGCTCTGTGCTCCACTTTTTATTATTGAGTCTTGCATTGATTTATGCCGTTAGATTGATAAATCATAAAAGCATGTATGGCGAACTGAATAGTAAAGACCATATATGACTATGAGCAAACCCAAATCAACTGAGAAAGCATAAAGTCATGGCAATAACACGTTACTACTCATTCCCTCTACAAGTAAGCTAGCTATTCATATTTGAAACACAACATACAAATAATCTGAAAATCATTTCATTGATGTAAATAAAGAGAAGGGTTAGAAAGATAAGCCGTATTTGATGAAATCTAGACTTGAATCCTAGCTAGATCTTTGTTTCTTCACTCTCAATTCTATAAATAGATGCTAATTCTCTCAATTTTTGTATGTTTTTGTATTCAATTTCAACTAATATTGAAGCGCATATGAATACAAAATTGATGGAAAATGTGTAACATGATTCTTACTACTTGTTTTCAACTCAAGAGAGCAATGAGCACGTCATGCAAAAGCTGTATGTTCCACGGGTGGAGGACAAAAATAGCAACATGAAAATGCTCCGTATTTCAAATGTAGATGAGCTTGTTCTGAACTCAATGAACATTTTGGAACCAGAGCTACTAGACTCTCATGGAAATCCACGTGAAGATGGTATGGTAATTAAGTTTTCACTTTTACACTTACATGCTTAATGATGCACCGTTAAGATGTTAGTCATACCATTTGATGTCAATGCTTTGTCTCTAAACATCAATTCCTGGTAATCATGTTTTCTGCAGTTATGCAGTTAGAAGAGCCAGTGGACTTGGTCCTAGTACCTGGTAACTTTCTTCTCCATAACTTTACATTTCAGGCCATTCTGAATCAAAGTCACTTTGTTTTTTTTTCCTTCTTCCAGGGCTTGCATTTGACAGATGTGGAAGACGCCTAGGCCGTAGCGGGGGGTGAGCTCTACATCTCCTGCTTCCAATTAATCACAATAGCAAGTCATTGACCATGATTTACCATGTTAACATTTCTTTTTCTCTATTTCTTTTACGTGCTGCACATAATTACCTGTCTAACTGTTTTCCTTAGAATCATCTATAACATGTCAAATGCAATACCAGGATTGTTGATGGCACTTTACATTATAATTTATTACCATGATCTTGATTCTGATTCTAAACCATTACTCCAATGCATGTAAAATATGGAAGCTATTATGACCTGTTTGTGGAGAGATACCGAAAGCTTGCTGAAGAGAAGAAATGGCATCAACCCCTTCTTGGTAACACTATCCAACACCGTTTAGTTATCATTTTTCGTTATCAGTGGCACCAAAGTTATTTTTTTTTCTTCTTCTGTGCATACATGTAATCATATGTTTTTGCTTCTCGATCTTGTTGTTGCAGTTGCACTATCGTATTCTGTACAAATAGTGGAGGAAGGAGCTATAGCAGTCACTCCAAATGATGTCCCTGTGGATGCTCTAGTTTCTCCAGCCGGTTTCATCCCCATTACACTTGCTGCTTTCATGAGTTCTGACTGAAGAAAGATCACCAAATTGTGACCGGGCCATATACACATGACTACCCTTATGAATTTCTGAGTCACCATCATGCAATGACTACAATGCATTACTGAGAATTCCATACGATATATGTGAACTGAAACCAAATATGAAGTTATAGGATATTGAATATTTGATCTGTATAACGACTTTATACTTTTATAATATATCTGTCGCTTCACTTGTCATTTTGAATTGATCACAATGAGTTTTTTTTTTTTGAAATCGATCACAATGAGTTGATTGCAGATGATTATATTGATGAATTGCAGATGACTACATATATAAATAAAAATGTGTAGCATAAATAAAAAATGACAATTTTCACTTGAGTTACAAGTAGACAATGTAAAAAGTGGAAACTCTATTTTTCTAAAACTCAAATGGTGTAACAAAAGGTTTGTAAAAAAAATGTACATATATACAAATGAGATCAATCCTAAGGTTCTTTTTCTTCTCTTGTGGTACACTCAAGACTAAGCTATGGCACAAAGCTATCTCTAAGAATGATTCTAACAATGTCTATCAAAAAAGTTTTTTTTTTTTTGTACATGAGTAGTGAGACTAAGCTTTGGAGGACCTCTTCCTCACACTGGCTCTTTTGGCAACATCCCATGCCTTCTGTGGAGCATAAATGCCAAACTGTGCAGCAAAAAA
>JAYMSW010004620.1:0-10804 GCA_036897725.1 Erodium texanum | reverse complement strand
GTCTATACTAAACTTGGGCCCTTCTCTTTTGAGGGTATTTTCATCATTCTGTTATACAAAGCATACAACAAAAGTCAAAAGCAAAATGTAAACTAAAACATATTTGGATAGAACGATAAATAAATCCACTTTTCCTCCGCTTTTTGCTTCCAGATATTCAAGAAAATTCCTCCTCGAGCTCCATCTTGCGTATCGAGCATTCCCTCCCGAATAACAAAAATTCCTGCAGCGTAAAATTAAAAGCAAGAGAGTAGGTAATCTGTACCATTCATCAGTTTCAAAGAACCCTACAATGATAGTTCTTAGGGTTACCTGCAACTGGCGTTGACTGAACAACCGGAGAAACCCGGTCTCTGAGCTAGCAACTAATTCGATCAAATCATCATGCCTTTTCGGAGGCTTGCCTGCCTCCGTCAGTGCTACGGAAACCTGAAAATAGGGAGAATTCATGTAAAAACCAGTGTTCTAAAAATCCCGATATCTCGACAAGAACTCGGTCAGAACTTGGTCAACTCGATCAAAACACAATCAAACTTGGTCAACTGTTTTCACATGTTTGTGCTCGAAGATCTATGCATAGCTCGAACACAAAAAGTGATTATCAGTAAGCCCAGTTCACTTTCCAAATACAATTCAATTCCACATAACATGAATTAAAATGTGTGGAACTATCTTATTTCACTAAACTATAACTATTTTTGTCTTTAATATATATATATATTTATATATACTAAACGAGTTTTGCCATATCCCTCCTATTGGTCAAAAGATCCTTAGTTGTCACCTCGCCAAGTTTTGGCTAATCCCGAGTTTTAGAGCATTGAGTATAACAATGCTATACAAACGAAAATCAATGCGGTAAAGGACTTGCTGATGCTGAAGTGAAGAACTTACTTGCATGCAACGAAGGATGATTTCTGGAAGACAGCACCTACGACAGAGACCCCTCACAATGTATGTCGCTGGGTCTTCCAAAGAGCCCTCTTTGGTTGAGTACCAAGCATCTAACCGGGATATCTCCATTGTAACACCAGCTTGAAATCGAGCAAGTTCACCTGCATTGATGTCTCGGTCAGTTCAAATTATTCGTCGCACAATTGCCACTCAAAATGCATGATACCATAGTTCCTTGTATGCGATCAAGTACATGACTGAACTAGTTATGCAGCAAAAACACCACATAGAAAGGCACAATGTTTTACTACACAATAACATTCATTACACGCTCATAGCATAATGGGGAAATTACACTTCACTAGGTACTTTGAACTTTTATCAATTCACTACCATGTACTTGAAAACATATCAATTCATCCTGAACAACTTTGTTTTTGTATCACAGAATTAAAATATAAATGTCTAAAATACCCTTGCAAATAAAAATAAATAAATTTTTTATCTTAAAATAAAAATTAATAAAAAGGAGCCCTTCCTTTCTTTGATCATTTTATAAATTCTTTTTATTTTTTTGTAGAGAGCAATTTTGTCATTTTTGAAAAACAAAACGGAAAACAGGCTAGTGAATTGATAGGATTTTTAGTACATGGTAGTACTAGTGAATTGAAACAAAAACAAAAAAGTTTGTCGAGGTGAGCTGATATGATTTTTTGTACAAGGTAGTGAAATGAGAAAACCTCAAAGTACAGGGTAGTCAAGTGTAATTTCCCCTAGATCTTAACTACATTATCAATGTCATAACGTTACGGCTGCATCAACGCCCCTTGATGGAATATTAGTAGTCAAGCACAAAATAATCACATCACATAAGTATCCATTTCACATTGTGGTTCTGATTTGTAGCATTACCACATGCAAGGTAAGAGAAACATAATAAAGGCAGCTTCAATATTTTTATGTTACCTTTGAAGCCCGCTGCCATCACATTAGCAAGAACTCCACCATCATTGAGTTCATGTGGCCCAAGTCCATCACCCTCCACTGCCAAGCAGCGCAAAACAACCTCGATGCAGTGGCTGTCCTTCAACGATATAGCAACATTCACCTGCATAAGTTTCAAAACATCAACAAATGGATAATGGAGGAAGAAATCTAACCAATAAGGTATATCCATTCATTGTACATTTGTACTGTAAGTGTAATCAAGAGTCGTAACCCTTTAAATGAACCATAAGCAACAAAATCTTTTAATGATGGCCATATTATTATAAATAAATAAAAAGAAGCATACCATTAATTGGCGATCCAGCACAATTTCCTCACTCACTGAGGAGTAAAGGGCACTCATCAGTGCAGCACACATGGAAGCATCTGGACATATACATTCACCAGAAGGCAGGCAGAGCACTGCAGTGGCATGCAATTCAAGGAACACAGGTTCCCCTGATTCATATGCTTGATACTCACCAGAAGCCAGCCAAGGATTTTCTTTTCCTGCAGAAACAAGTTAAATTGATCGTATATTAGAGTTCTATGCCTCCATTTAGAAACAATCAAAGAAGTAATCAGTTCACTTCAATAGTTAATTCGCACCATAAGCAACAACCATCTAAAGTTTAAAGTATATACTTCTACTGAAAGCTAAATCATCAGAATTTAGTAAAATGATTAAGTTCCAATAATTAAAACTAACAAAACCCAGTTGCAAATTAACTGAGTTCTATTTTATTGTGTTTTACCCAATTGTATGTGCCTCAATGTACAAAAGAGATTATGCGAGAAAGGTGGTGGTCCTAACTAGATGTGTTCATTTTTCATGATGAACAATGTAACAGGATACCCCAAAAACAAATTGTGGACGAACAATTGAAGGTGGGGAAGTAATCCGGGTTAGAAAGTTTATAATCAAGGAGATATGATATGATTGGCATAACTCAACATTCTGAACCAAAAAAAAACACTCAATTCAGTAAAAAATTTATGTGAGCTACACATGGAGGTTTGATCCCTCACTGAAAGCTCAAGATATTAGTTTGGTTTGGCCTTTGCAGTGTACATTTCTTTTTCTCTCCTAACTATGCGCAACTTTTAATCTTTCACATAATAGTTAATTTCCAAACCATCCATCTTCCTCGCACTGATTGTAGGGTTGTGGTGGCCCATGGGGACATGAGATGAGAGAGAAAGAGAGAGTTAACAACTTACTCAGTAACAATAACAGAGATAAATCCAGCATTTCATGGGCTGCTGCAATAGCTTTTCCTTTTTCCTCTGATGAGAGGTCAAGGGGAGAAACCTCTGCATTCTCTAATTCAACTTTGAGCCATTTACGGTAAGTCGCATCACAGGAATAGTACTCCCTCTATTTCATAAAAAAAAAAGTGTTAAAATGTAGAAGTCACGGAAAGAGTTGATAACAATGAAAAGAAGAAATACAGAGATATTAGCATTAAGTGTACCCAATCTCCGAATTCCTTTAAATTCTCAGAAACATAATCTTCAGAATTTGGGGATTCAGAAAGCTGCTTCAGAGGCTCAGCTAAGAAACTTAGCAATGTATGTGCACCGATTGGCATTGCTGGCACTCTCCACATGGAAATCAGAGCAAATTCCCTGAACAGTATATTGCTATAGAAAAAAAAAGTCAAATTTCAGGAAAGCATTGATAAACACTAACTTCACGAGAGCATATTATACAGCCAGAAATATTGGGGAAACTACCTATGTAACAATGCTTGCAGAAGAAGTTTATAGCCAACAGCTTCAGCATCAGTGATTGTGGAAGGGGGAGTAAAGCAGAGCCATTGAATAGCCATGGCCTTTTGAAGGCTCTGCAGCCGGTGCTGCTCTGTAACATCTGTCGAATTGTCATATTTACATGGTTTGATTTCACGAGATCTTGTCAGGACCCTGATCAAGTAGACAGTAAATTGAATATTTCAGTCCAAATAATTCTGCATCATTCCATCCACAGATATACAAGGCCATGACTCAGTAACTACCTGTTGATAATTTCTTCAAAACTTCCTTTTGAATCATCCACGGGAGAAAATGGCAAGTACTCAATAGCAGAAAGGAAAATCTTGTACTTGACATGCACACTGTTGTCGAGAGGAAAAGTACAAAATTAGCACGCCATTGATAAAAAGTAAAAAAAAAAAGGATATCAATAGAGAGATTTGAAAAAAAAAAATAACATAATGGATTTCCAATGGCATTGAAAACTAGCTTCAACACAATAATGTGATAGCACTCTCAGTTAATAGTAAGTAATTTTCAATTCACTCTGGCATGCATCAATACTCCCAATTCGTTCATGTGGCAAATAATTAATATAACATTGCTAAAGAAAAATCACGACGGCTTTAGTGGATTCATATACCTGCTAGTTAACCTTAGCTCCATCATGTGCACAAAAAGATCAATGCAACGATGACCAGCAAGTTGAGATGCATAAACCCCAACCAATTCCTCATGTTGCTTTGAGAATAAAAACATTGCATACCTGAAACAAGTTCTTGATTACATAAAGTAAAAACGAAACAACTTGTGCACAAATCAGCAACACACCTTTATTCATTAATGAATTTACAGATAAAAAAAAATGGCCAACCTTTACAACAAATGAATTCACACACAAAAAAAATATAGATCAGGGACCGGCACTTGAAATTACATACATGTGTAAAATAAAATCACCAACAGTCATTAGCTTCTCCCTGAAAACGTCTTTCATTTCATCAGCAAGTAAACATCTGAGCACAAGCACTAGATGTGCACCAAACCGAATCATTTGAGAATCACCATGAGGCCTGACATGAAGCAAAATGGAGAATTTAACAGAGATTCTAAACGATCATATATCCAGTGATTTGTCAGTACACTTTTCAATAATTTAGGGAAACGATATTTTGTCTAATGTACTTGGCGAACAAATACACATATAGGATAACCAAGCGGCAAGTGACACAATCCTAAGTCATAATGTACTTTAACATGTTTCGCTTTCTGTTGAAAGTGCCCCACATTGAGACAGTGGATTTAGTGACCACTTCTATACTAGACTAGTTGAGCCCTCCACTTAATAGCCTAACCTGCCAGGCAGGAGTAAGTTTACCACTTTCAAACAGTTCTACCACTTTTAGTGTCATCATTTTCTAAATATGTGGACAACCTTTCAGGTTTGCCATAGATAAAGGGAATGTAAGATGGAGAGTTTCAGATTAATTAAAGGTATGAACTAGAACTACATTATGGCTGGTCTCTGGATGCCATCACTACAGACATTACCTGAAGGCATTTTGATCACCTTCCGAAGGAGCTATCCATGACCATATAATGTCCAGCACGTATGGTATATCTGCTAGCATCAGATGCATCTGTAAAGAAATGTGTCGTAAGAAAGGAGCAACAAAAGTTACACGATCAGGACTAGAATATGGTCAAAATGAAGAAAACAAATAGCATAGACAATTAAAAGAGTTTTCTTTTCAAACAGAAACCTCAATTTGCCGTTGCTGCTCCTTGCAACTTCGAGCAACAGCTTCATGTACCATTTCACTAAACCAAACACGAAAGTAAAGATGTCATGTACTAAAACAAACCAATCAAGGAAAATAGTTTAATATTTTCCACAAATTTCAATTTAAGTATACCCTGAATGGAGTTTCTGAAGAAGAGCAGAAAGTTGTCGGGGTTGCTGATTCAAAACTTGGAGTGGCCAATTTTCTGATCCACTTGATGCCTTACTAGAACTGTTACTCTGTCCGGGGCTTATCTCAATAGCATCTCCAGAACTTCTAATTTGATCTATTTTCTCTGGCTGCAAGCTCGCTAGTTCTAAATCCACCTGGACATCAAGCCAGGATTTGGCCATAGCCCAGCATGCTGACTGCAATCATATATGTGCTAGGTATCAAATTAAGAATTTGTTTTGCTAAAACGGCACTCTATGGGGAAAATAGTGTTTGCACCCGCAGATACAAATACTAACATATATGTACTATGAAGGCCGTCCTATGCATATGGCACCTATTAGGGGGACATACCTCCCAGTCAGTGCAGACTGATAGCATGCGCTTTAAGTTGCTACATTGGGCTGCATATACAGCTGTTTCATATTTCCCACCACCGTGCTCTGCAATTTTCTTCAAAAAAGACAGGAATTTCTTAGTTCCTAAAAACTCATGACATAGCACACTGTACACCCAGTTTGAATGTAAAAACATACAGAAAGAATCTGCAGTAATGTTGGTACTAAGCAGATGCAAAGCTGAAATAAGTGACAAATAGAGAATGCAAGAAAAAGAAATAGATAGTTTCCACCCCACCTCAGATGCACAAAATGAAGCCCATTTCCAAAGACGCCGTTGGTGACCAATACCACTTTCCAGTTCAATGGCCTGCAGAGTTCTATTCTTTCCATTCTTTACCAGGGCTTCAATAGAAGGAAACATATCCAACCCTCCAAATGGACATAAAGTCGCAGCCCTCCATGGCTGCACAACAGAATTACGTATAAGGACAGAAAATAAACCTGAAATTATAGCCACTCATAACCTCACTATAACTTTTTACATACCTGTCCAGCAGCTCGGCATAGGTCACATGCCTCTTCCAACCTTCCAGCCCTTAATAGAGTCCACACATCCTCTAAAAGAGATTCATCTTGTTTCTGTTGAGATAAAATTTTGTTACCACCATTTCCGAGAGAGACAGGTTCCAAGAAGATTACATGAAGAAAAATGACTACACGTATAAACAGAAAGATGAGTCAAAGCTTAATAAATTCAAAATTCCTCCGATGTATCTTGAGGTAAGTAAATTTAAGATACTAAAACTTATTGAAGTTTGAAAAATGTGCTGGCTGCAGAGTTTGGATAGTTCATGAAGATGAGAGCTTGTGTGGCATGACAGAGGATAAAGGAGTGAAATGGATGATGATAGGAGATTGGGAAAAGTGAAGCACCTCTACCTCGTACATTTAAAAACAAATTAGATTCCTAAAATACTTAACATTACTTTCATATTCCATTCTTGGTCTTAAATCTTAAGACGTTAACGAGAACGTAACACAACTGGAATTGTGCACTGATATGGTACAACAAACTTAAATGAGCTCAATAGATTTGTGAAAGTTATGTAAGAATTACTCTGTCATCAGGCAGCTGATGAGCATGTTCACGAGTGGGAGCATCAAAATCTAAGTGATGAACTGTGTTACTATCTGACACACCCTTTTTCAGCAAACGCTGTGTATGATGCCAAACTCCAGATTTTGGGAGATAAGTACCAACATGAGTTCCGCGCACCTGTAACGAAAAAATATAACTCAGTTCCATATGAAAATAAGCTCTTTAAGCATATCCAATGTCAATACACAGAAGCTCCAAGAGCCGCAATTGAAAAAAACTGAAGTGCATTCAGAAGAAGTACAACCGGAAATCTTGTGTCCTTTTATGTATAAAATATTCGTATATAACATTACCCAGGTTAAGTAATAATTAATAAGTTAAACTGTCAAGATGTTAAGCACAACATCAATGTTTTACCAACTTATATCCCAAACCTATGCAGAGGATACGTGCAATTTTCCGATTATTATTATTATTATTATTATCCATAAGAGTGTGCAAGTACACAAGGCGAAACTCTCAAAACATAATAAAATTAGCAAACACTAGAAACAGATATAGACTTATCACCTTGCTCTCTAAATCAAGGGCTTTGGAAGCTAACCCTTCAAGCCATTGAACTATTCGGAGGCATAATTGCCCTGTATGGCCAGACGCAACAAATTGGCAAGCATCCAAATGGGATGTTGAAGGGCACTGCATCATTCAGTATTAAACTATATTAAACTAGCAAAAGAAACAGTGAAAATCAGCAGTAAAATAAAGTTGCTTGTTTTGCTATAAACCAAGAGAAGAAAACGTATATACCAGCATTAGCTCTTCAGGAAGTTCTTCATTTCCTGCAATGAGATAAAAATAAAATAGATTGTTAATGTAAAGCCCAAGGTTAACTAGGGCAAGAGTATAAACCAAATTCAACTAAATGAGGTCACTGTTGTTATAAATAACCTTACACCTTGAGCCTATCTAAGAGTAGTATAAAAAAAAATGTACATTATCTAACAGAAGGATAAAAGATGATCAACCTAAACTATCAGAAATGTGAAAACAGTATTTAAAAACATAGAAGCATCACAGAATGAAGATAATAGTATTTCGGGATCAGCATGTACAAGCATCTAACATACTTCGGATGCAATAGGCACCATAAAGATTATTGATTAGAGCATTTCTCACAAGATGGGGGAAATTCAGATACTTCAGTTGTGACACTATAGGTTTATGAAAATAGGAATTGATTTTAAGAATGCAGTTTATAATCAGGTCTTTTCCTATTTAAGTTCTAGGAAAGAGATAGGAACACATGTGCATGCTAACCAGATAATAGTACAGTTACATATAAAGGGCATCAATTTGAGCAAAATAAATTTTGGAGGATAGAGATTTATTTCCTTTTCCATAAAGAAACCACAGAAGAGACCAGGAAGCTGCCTCATCAAGCAGGAATTGAGCCTTCTGCCTCATCAATTTGTCTTCTACGACTCGATGTCGTACATTGGACTCATACCTGAAAAGGTAATACAGAAAACATATTTAAATGGTGTTGCAACATAATGATATTGTCTAATATAAATGAAAATTTGCCACTGTACAGTCTTAAATATAGTTTGAGACACACCTAATTGACTCTGAGACACGTCGGCAACACCTCTCAAATTCCAATATCAGATCAGGAATAGGCATTAACCCTGCAAAACGCCATCAACCACGGATATGAATGATGTTGGACGGCAAAAAAGCTACATCAGGATGTTAAAAAGAGAACGATAGATAGACCTTATAGGCTAATATTAAAACTCTCAGGCCGGATCATATCAAATTGATCCTTTAATATAATTGAGATTGGTTGATAATATGCGTAATAGAAACACTTCCCTATTTCAAGTACAATTCTGTACTTTTTGGTCCCGGTGGGAGGCAAGGTCCAACAAACGAAAAACAAAGAAACTAATCACTAACTAACCATTTGAAGCTTCCCCCACCAAAAAACATCAACACCCTAAGCTCTGTAGGAGACTCTTTAAGCACCATAACATAAAAGGCCCTATTCTTCTGAGTAAGGATGTCTAACCATTTTAACCTCCCATGGCTCTGTGCGAGCCTACAGTACCATTCTCTTTGAAGAAGCAATGTAGAACTTCGTTACTGCCCCATTAAATTTTCTCTCCTTTAAAATGATTAATCCGGGACAACAAACACATAGTTTCAACCATCTCATACCCTTAAGTCGCACCATTCAGGAGGTTCTACTAATCCAACATGAATTTCACATACTCTCTTTCGACCACAATTTACTCCATAACATTTAGGACATTAAGGAATTCTATCAATAACAATGATCGTACAAACACATCTAACACAAAGATCCCAAGAATATGCCAATAAGTAAACTGTGAATGAAAGAAAATGAGGGTCCAATACAATATAATACGATAAGCCTATTGTTGTTATAGTTGAGCATGTCGTTCTCCCACTTCACTGAAATAGCAGAAACCATCATATTACATGATACTTGCAGTCCCTAAAACACAATCCCTTCAACTAGTCGTAGGATTTCCTCTTATGTTTTAAGTGAGCGAAAAGATACAATAAGGTCTTTCATCCACTAACACTGTTCAGGCATATACATCCATGCCTTCTTCCATCAAACTTTGGATCTCTATCTCTAATTCAAAGACCTGCAGCTATGCGGTAAATACCTATCCTCAATTTTTTCCCCCAAAACTACCTTTTACTACCATGACTTAAAAAGAAAATAAAAATAAGGGAACAAAACCTTTGAGTACTTGAGCTTTTATACTTTTTCAAGTACCTTGTAAAGCAGAATCGAGTAGAGATGCAAAGTCTTTGAAAAACGCAAAGGGTGTGTCTCCAGCATCTGTCATTGAGTCATCTTCATGCTTGAAAGATCTTGGTAAATAACCGCCATCTCTACGAACTGAATCAAAGCCAACATCTGCCTCAGAGATTCCATGACTGTCAACGGAAGACCTCCTTTTAGAAGAATATGGAGTCCTTGCAAAGTGATCAGAATCTAAGCTGTCCACCTCTTGTTTAATGTTTTCAAGAAGCAGTGCAGCGTTAGTTGGGCTGTGAATATTTGGTCCATCGTATAAAAGTCTAGCTTTACTGAACTCTGAAACTGAACCTTCTTGGTGAGGCGATACGCTTGAAGCTGAGTACCTCTTCCTGCAAAACAATAAAATTCATGCAATACTGAATCACGCAAGTTCTAACGACAACTAAGGCTCATGCCAATAACCAGCTTAAGTTGACCCAATGGTTAAGACCTCCCTCCAACATAATGAGGCACCAGAGTCAAACCCTAGTATAAACAATCTTATTGTCTATTTGAAGAATAGAATCAAGTGTTTACTGTTTAATGCCCCTTACTTCTACATACGTAAGGTTGATTGCTATCTTTGCTTGGGACAGATTCAGCTGATATAAAAAAGGATCATGCAGATCATCGTTAGAGTTGACTACATGATCCTATTTTTGCAGCAACTACTTAGGACTCTCCATTTATTCCTGTCAAAAGGCTGATAAGACTTTGGACGTAGTTATCCCAAATATTGGCTCCTTTACCATACAGAGGGAAATCCTAAGTGACCACAAGAACCAATACCAAGATCCACCCAGTAGAGATAAATCATGAATGAGCCACATTTGTGGCAGTGGTGTATGTGGCATTTGGATTAACCCAGTGTTCTAGAAAAAGGGAGATCTCGGGAAATTTAAGCCTCCGAGACCGAGAAGTGAGTATCGGTGAG
>JAYMSW010004619.1:0-10805 GCA_036897725.1 Erodium texanum | reverse complement strand
AGCCATGGTGCCGCCGGCTGCCGGAGATCCGAAGACTCTGCCGGCGAGGTGGATTGCCAATGAGTACAAACACAACTAAACCTAATCTTGTCAGGGTACAAGTCAAGGTGTTCATGGATCATCGTCAACAAATCAGCACGAAGGTCACTCCAACTACCCTAGGAATGTCTTATTTTACTACGGACAAGAATCAGAAAGAAAAAAAAAACGTTTCAGACAAGAGCAAAAACAGAGATACGAGGATCAATGATACATGCGGCGTGTGAGTCAATTATATGTATAGTGTAACGAATTTCCTATTTGGTAACATGCAATATTGGGGGTATTTTGGTAAATTAATTGGAAACTAAAATCCCACTAGAAAGAGGTTTTGTGAAATAGAGTAAATTGGAGTCAACAACTATATTTATGAGTGGTCTACACACATATAATATTTTTTTTATACACTGATTATTTTTATGAACTTTTACATGTAGCCATGGTTCAAAATAAACAAAAACTATCTAACAAAAAAATCATCACTAGACTTGTATGTTAACGTTTTATAATATCAAAAAACTACTATCATTCAATCTTTCAATTTTAATTTAATTTTACGCTCCAAAACCTCCATGAATATATCAAAGTCGGATGAGAATCCGTAACTCTACGATATTATAAAATCTTAAAGTTAAATGTAGATCACGTGATGAAAAATATCGAGAAGATTATTTCTATTTATATTGTATGGTAGTGTGATTATATGTCTATAAAAAAAATACTATGAGATTAAGTATTTGTGAGTAATTTATAAGGGCAGTTGTGTGCAACTAAACCCTTGAAAATATTTACAGCATTTCATTTCTTAAATTAAACCAGCCAGACTATTTTCTGTATCTTCAATTCATATTTCCCAAATCTTAAGCAGCTAGATTAAGTATTACTCAAGAATTCTACGATCATAACCAGATCCATCATCCAAATCTTGATCATCATCAAAGCGTTGGTAGTAACATTCTGGTCCTGGCTCCACCGGATTATTGGAATGCTGGTTCTGGTTCTTGGCTGGCCTCTTAGACCGGCCTGTACTTCCAGTGAAATCATCATCTTCATCATCGTCCTCCAAGTTTCTAGCCCGATCCATATTTTTATCTCTTCTCCTCTTCATGGTGTCACTGTCATTGCTACTGGTGTTGCTTTTCTCTGTCCTGTAATGTTCCTTGATTGTTGCTTCAATGGTTTCCAGTACCCGATCACCGTATTTGCTCATTTTGGCCCTAGTTTAAGCAATGTGAATTGACTGTATAAGTCATCAACATATAAAGACCTTTCTGGGTTTAGTTCACAAAGAAGATGATGAAGCGTGGACTTACTTCCCGATGCCATTGATTTCGAGGAGTTCTTCCTTTGTTCTGGGAATTCTTCTGCTGATATTTTGCAGTACTGTGTTACTGTATTGAGGAAATGGATCGAGTTATTACCATCGGGCGAGAAAGACAGTTTCGATGTCAAAACGAAATGTAAATTTGAACTCACCCAAATATGTGGTATGCCAGAAAGCTAGGTCCTTGTTCTTTGACAAGATTTGTTCGAAGAATTCGCAGAGCAGAGAATAGTTTTGCAGCAAGAACCTGTAGTAAAATATAGAGATTAGCTAAGAAAAAAAATACTTAGACAAGATCGAAAAGGAATAAGCTGAGGATTGGAAGTGAGTGTATCGAGTTTACCAAGTCCACTTCAGATTGAGGTTGGGCAGGGGTGTCATTTCGAGGAGGACTCTGCTTACCAAATGTCAAGGAGCCTTTTGCTGGAGTTGCTCCAGCTCTGCTCACTTTAGGAGCTTTCACCGAGGAAGGGAATCTGAAAGGTAGAATACAAGTTATTAAATAGATTATTAAAAGGGAAAATCTCGCCTAACTACCCCTAAGTATGCATCATTAAGTTTAAAAAGTTTTTGACAACCCCCTTAAGTTTTTACCCAACTCCGTTAACTTTTGGGTGTGAAATGACAAAAATACCCTCATGGAAAATATAAAAAGTAATGGTGTTTTTGTCATTTTGCACCCAGAAGTTGACGGAGTTGAGATCAAAAAAATTAGGGGTAAGTTGATTGAGAAAGGTATGCTTAAGAGTGAGATTATCCCTCATTAAAATAGGATGCAATCATAACAATGAACATCGAATAAGATGACTCAAAGCTAAACCTCAGTATGATTTTCTGCCCGCCGAAGTAGAGAATGTTAGCCTTAGCTTCATTCACCTGAAAACCAATCAAGACAGGTAATTTTCATGTACATGAAGATGAATAAAAACAGAAGCAATTTCTTAGCTCTAACTTGCAACATTTAGATATGAACAAGTAAGAACCTTTAATATAGACGAAACGGATCCATAAAGATCACTCTTCTTAACATCCTCCAAGAGAAAATCTTCGGTAACTAGATGACGTAATATACGGGAGGCTTCAGCTTTGCCTAGATGCTTCCCAGCTCCATGGAGGCCTAGAGTCTCATGTCTTTGTTTCTTGACCTAATTAATTGATATGAAATTAAAGCAAAGAACAAATCATGGCAAGAAAAAGCAATG
Organism: Erodium texanum; assembly: GCA_036897725.1. Taxonomy (NCBI): domain Eukaryota; kingdom Viridiplantae; phylum Streptophyta; class Magnoliopsida; order Geraniales; family Geraniaceae; genus Erodium; species Erodium texanum. The sequence continues at coordinate 8,240 of JAYMSW010004619.1, read as the reverse complement.
TGCATCATTCTGTAGTTAAAGACATACTAGTTGACTAAAAGAACCCCGGTAGACTTCTAGAATATGAGAGGATGAACACTGCTGCCTTGTTGACTTCACCAATTCGACCTAAGCAAAACATTATGAAACATAGGTTAATTTACCGTCTTAGTAAAACCACTAACAAGACAATAATCTTAGAAATAATATTTATTTCGAACCAGTTGCTTTGCAGTCTCTGTGACATCCTTCTTGGTGAAACTTCTGACTTTTAAACAATTATCACACGTCTTTTTGCAGTTATTGGAATCGAATTTTTCTCCAAAATGAACGAGTTGTAAGAAACGTCGACAGTCAACATCATTTTCACAATATCCAACCTGCATCGGTTAAAATCATTAAATCAGAAGACCAGTAGCGTACAAGTTGATAACGATTAACCAATAAGAAGCAAGATATATGTATCCTATTTCTTAATTGAAAATGATAAAGAAACCTAACAAAATGAATTATATTTATAACTATTGATTAAAAAGCTAGTGTATGAAGTTTATATCAAATTACCATACGCAAGAGATTTTCAGTATTTGTCTCGACTACTCTCCCAGTGTCCGCTAGATTGGTTCGATTGTATCCGGGGGTCATCGAACCTTGCTCTATTGCTCCTTGACTAAGCATATGCTTGATTCGCAACTGAAAAACAATAAGCAAAAAAAATGACTAAAATAATTCTGGTAATTGCTTTAGAATTTCCATGTTTAACCCCCCAAAAAAATGGTAAATCATCATATCCAAGAACAGATCAAAACATACATAGTCACTGTAGCTGTAATACAACACGCAAGATGAGTGCTGACCATCTCTACCAGCACGACCACACTCCTATACATCATGAAAAGCTAGGATTAGGTATTCCACAGAAGTTGAACTGAATATAAACAAACAAACTCAGAAGGAAACTCATATTTTTTATAAAAACAAGGTAGCAAATAAATACAGACCTGATGGTAGCCTTCAATAGATTTTGGGAGGGAATGATGAATTACAAAGCGTACATCTGGTTTGTTGATTCCTGAAATAAATGTGTTAATTAATATATGGTTGTATTTACTCGATCAATGAATGAGTAGTGAAACTAAATTAATCTACCCATTCCAAATGCAACGGTAGCACAAATTATGTTGACTTCATCCTTGCTCCATTGCGCCTGAATAAAAGAACGTTGGGATGCCTCCATGCTACCATGGTAAAATGCTGCTTTATGTCCACATTCCTTGAAAGGAAAAATGATATAGTTCTTAGGAACATTATTGTGTAGGAATATGAATGAAATTTTAGAATGTACATTACATTATTAACTTATGACACTTTTCATAGTTGTCCACAAGATGAGAAAATGAAAAAAAAAATCACACTTTTATAGCAAGAAAATTATACAAGAAGAGAGCCAAGTAAAATCAAATAATGACTAAATACCAAAAATTCCAAATGAAGAAAGAAGAACCAACCTGTAACTTCTCGGCAACCTTTTCACAGTCCATTCTTGAAAGACAATAAATAATTCCACACTCATCGAAATGGTTTTCCTTGATGAATTTGTCAATGTCCTCCACACACTTTTTTGTCTTAGGGAGGACTGAGTACCTGAAATTTTTGCATTTAATGCTGTAGCAATCTGCAATAGTTTAATTATTATCCTCATTCAATACTTCCAATACTTACGTTAAGTTTGAACGATTAAAACTTTGGCGGAAAATAACGCAGTTAACAAGACCAAGAGCCCGAACAACATCTTCTTTTACACTGGCAGTTGCAGTGGCTGTTAAAGCTAACACTGGAGTATTTGGAAACTTCTGCTTCAAGATGCCAAGACCCTGGAAATTTCTCACTCGGCTTAGTCAACAAGAAAAAAGTAAATTGTAGGAAGCATGAACTTTATTTTATTTTTTAATTCAAACCTGATAATCTGGTCTAAAATCATGACCCCATTGGCTAACACAATGAGCTTCATCTATAACTAGCCTGGCTAGAAGTTCACGAGTATGTAAACTCTCCAAGTGCCGCAACAGAACATCACTCCTGCGGTAAGAAATGGTTTAAGTTTCAGAATGTTTAGCACCACTTAAGAACTCACAAATTTACATTTCTCAAGCACCAATATGGAACATCAGTTGCCCCTAAAAAGGTTGAAGGTTAGATACTACTGGAATTTTTATTAAATTGGGCTGCATGTAACAAGTCACACTCCACAACTAAAAGGTTCACCTTACAATTACATGTAGGACTTTTACTGTATATTCAATCAATGTGGGATAAATTATCATCACTCCCCGTCAAGTGTGAGGGAGGATTTGACTCTTCCTTTCCTTTATATTAAGTCAATGTGGGATTAGTCCTCTTCACTTAATAGTAGAACAACATTGAGGTCAAGGAAACAACGAAAATATGTCTTAAGTTATGTGCTTATGTATAGATTAGTGACTTATAAAATTCATATTACCATGGTAGGTAAGGATTTTTTTAGCAACAACTAAGACTATTCCCAGTATCTATATGCATCTATAGTACTCTATGCTTGTGGACCCACTAGGCCATAATTTAGTCTCTGACCAGTATTCCACGCTATGAAGATGCTACATAAAATCTAGGACTAAGCAATTCAAATATAATTGAAGGTCACTACTCCCATAATAATTTTTTTGATCAGCAATAAAGCAGGAAATCTAACCTACTCCTAACCTAGGTTAGCCACATGTTAGCCCATAACCTAAAGGAGGTGAGAAAGCCCACATGACCACTAGGCCAACCCCAGTGGGCTACTCCCATATTATATTACCATCTTAAATAGCACATTACCTTAATGACCATAAATTATGCATAATTTTAGTTGGCACACAACAGCTAATCTAAGGGTACTTAAACTTGACTAATTTAGAGTATTCTCAACTCTATACAAGTTATTGTTACCGTACTTGTTTAATTTTGGCTACAATTCATTGTCTATATAGCATTAGCATATTGAACAGTTAACATTACGTGCTTAAATAATAATAAAATATATACTTTTCCTGAAAATAAACACTCACTTGGCAACTTTCTCTGGTGTGACATATAGAAGCTTGTATCTACAACAATTTGAACTTAGTTCTCTAAAAATATCTTGTTGTTCAGTCCACTCCATATTTGCACTTAAGTAAGCAGCGGGTATGTTTGCCTATAATACAGCCAAAAGGGGAGGAAATGTAAATTGTTAGATGGACAGCTGTTCCATAAGGGCGGGACAACTATAGAGCAGCCAGGAAAAATAGTTCAAATGCAGCAAAGGTTACCTGCAACAGATGCATTATTTGGTCTTGAATAAGTGACACAAGGGGAGAAATTACCAACGTTACTCCTGGGCAAACAAGAGCAGGTAGCTGCAAAAAGAACAAAACTCGAAGTGTGATATAGCAGTTTTAGTTCCTACTAATGGTATCAAACGACACCCAGAGATGCAAAGTAAATGCAGAAGAAAAAAAAAAGAATTGTGGCCATAGATCTTTCAACCGAGAAACTGAGTGTGCAAATTATGTCTTCCATAAGTTGTAGACAAGTATGTCCAATTATAAAGATGGCAGAACTATATAAAAAAAATGGCGACAACATACTAGTAGTGGTAACTGGTAACAGATGCAGGTAGACAAGCAATATACCTTGATCTAATAGATTAGTACACCCCTATAAAATGATTGACTCCTGTGAATCTTCATGTTATGCTAATTTTGTCACACCTCTCTCAGTAGTCCTATCCATTCCTACGGAGAAGTCATGTTGACTTTAACTACCAACTTGTAATAGTAATAGAAAAGTGCGCACAGCTGTGCTAGGATAACCATACCACGACATTATTGTTGAAAGTATAGTATAAAAATAGAAAGAAAAAGGAGGAACATGAGTGTCAAAACCAACTATTAAGGTTGACCTTTTAGTTGTAGAGTTTGACCCCATATACGCATCCTGATTTTAAAATTTTACATTGGCAGAGCCAAGTTGATTTAGGCTTGTGGACATTATTGGCCATGTGGCTCTTTTGCCGCCCCCTCATGTGGTCTATGGTCCATAGCTATATTTGTTTCTGCTATGGCCCATGAGTAGAAGTAGCCTTATACATGAGGGGAGTGTAAAAGTGTGACGTCACACATTCAATCAAAATAGAATAAATGGGGCAATATAAAAGGAAAAGGTCAAATCCAACAATTAGTTGCAGAGCTCGACATGATCTGTGTAGCCCTATTTTAGAATTCTTCAATTGTAAAAGGCATAAATATGCTGGCAATAGAAAATGTAAAAATGATAGTCTAAAAGGTTTATGTTGTGTAAGAGTTGTAGTTGTTTCACTTCAAATGTTTCACGTCAAGGATCCTACATTCCAATTTAATTTAATAACTCAATTATCATTCTTCTAAATGCATTGTTGTCATCTTTTAGTTGGAGTCCAAGAGCTGGTTGAGACAAGTGATAATAACTACCATACCAAAATAGAGTTAGTGAAACTTGCGAACACCACCACGGTACTGAAGAAGCAGTGAAGCAACTAAAACCATTGCAGCTTACCTGATATGTCAGACTTTTTCCTCCTCCTGTTGGCATTAAAACAAAAACATCACACCCACTCATTGTAGCATTAATGATCTCTCTTTGGTTAGGACGGAATGAGTGATTTCCAAATACTCTCTTGTTGTTCACCTGAAAGAAGCAAGCAAACGAGAATCAGGAGGGTAGCAAAGCAGGTAGTGTATCAATGAAAAATCCAGATAAGCACCTCCAGCTCTTTTGTCCAAGGGAAACTCCTACTACTCCACTTTTTATCATTTGAACCTTCAATATAATTTACTTCCGTAAACTTGGGCATGTACTGTTCTCTTTCCACAGGAGCTGATGAAAAACCATATCCATCAACAGATGAGAATGAAGCAGATGGAGTGTTCCATTGTTGGTATCCAGATGGCTCATTATGTAAATGGGCCTGAGCATCAAATCTCATAGGATCTACCCTGTAAGTAGCTGTTTGCGGGGTTGCACATTGGAAGGACTTATGGGTTGTTGTGCATGCAGAAAAATGTGTCTTGGTTCTTTCCTCATCAACTGAAGTGAGGCGAAGATTGCTCTCAAGCAGCTGAATTTGTTTATTCAGCTGTAACCTAACAAGTAAAATACACATGAGCATGAGAGTACAACAAATTCAACAGTTTTTTTCTTTGCGTCACTTAAAAGCATGCGGAAACAAGAGAGCATAGGAAAACAAGAACAGTGCATCAATGATAACAAGAAGCAATCTGATTCATTCTGTACATTGGTGGCAGTTGCATTTGGTTCTTTAATTTATTACATCCTCAATTAGATATGAGAAAACTTGTCTAACAACAAAATCAATGCTGTTTTTTTTCCTTTGGCAGGGTTGGGGGAAAAGAATAGAGGGTACAAACCTTTCTACACGAAGCTTTTCTATCTGTGCAGGGCTCAGGCTATCAAGATTGTCAAGAAGTTCATTTGATATAGAAATTAACATGTCCTTCATTTCCTGTACATGATTTGCAGCTTCTGGGCAATGTCCTAGCTGGATTATAAGTTAAAGAAACATGCTTAACACGCAGACAGCAGATTAAGATACCATTACACAATTCAAGAAAATTTTAAAGAAGAAACAATGTCATTGTTGTAGAAAAGATAATACATGCCTTGAGACCATGACTGCAATTTGAGCACAACTCTGGCGGCAAACAACTCCCCTCTAGTGTCATAGAAGTATTCTTGTCCATATCAGGAGTAATGGATGCAACCTTAGATAATGACGGTTGAGGTGTGGAAGTTGATTGGTAGTGTTCCATAAGTATTTGGTCCACATTAATATTCTGAAACACAGAGTTGGCAAGTAAAAAAAACAAATGCAAATGAGCTAATATAAACAAATATACAACAGAGTATGACTTTCAAGCAGAATATGGTATTATATCAGCAATCTAACTGGCATTAAATGGTTTAACTTCTCTATAAATGTTAAAGAATACTGATTATTTACTATTCTGTAACAGGAATTCCATGTGAGCTCAAACTAAAATTCAAGAATTGGCCAAATTCTATTTCATTAGCAGATCACTATCTTCAATCCAAAAATACCAAGTTAATCACACGGCATTTCAAGAACTCCAACTTCTGAATATTGAGATGACTTCAAAGGGTCACAATCAGGTTTGCATTGATCTAAACCAAGACATGAATTACCTCAAGTGCTTCATCATCATCCATGTCAGTAGATAAAACTTGACCGGACTCATTTATTTCCTTATTATTCACAGCATATGGCCCGCACAGAGAATGAGAACTATTGGCCACTGATCCTTTAAGTTCATTTTGTCCCCCCATACCATTTCCAGCTTCTACAGCTCTTTTACTACATGATGATAATGAATAGCCATTGTGAGGTGCATATTCATAGTGGCTAGCATTGACTTTATTGCAGTCTTGATGTGCTTGCAAACGTTCAGGAAACTGGTGACTGTTATATGCGCTCTGTAAAGTAGTTCTTTTGACACCATCGGAACTGTGAGGACTAATGCTATTAACTGATACAGTTTTTCCAGGTCTTACGTAGTTCCTGTTCGACACCTTTAAACTGCAAAGACTCATCCATGCCTGCCAAAAGTTTACAATCAAAGTGATTAGAGTCATTAGGCCAACTATGATCCATTCACTTAGTACCTAAAGAAGACAAAGCTAATCTCCTAAGTGAGAGCAATTTATAAACATTAACCGATCCTTTAATCTCCAAGCAGAAAAAATATCATCATAAAATAATCAGTATATTTGATAGCCGATCTTCAAAAGTCTACCATTTTACCTTTTCAATTTGTGATATCTGCGGCCTCTGAAAAGTCTGAATCTGACAGGTCGATAACCTATGAGAAATTAGTAATCTTTGTTAGCAAAATCAATGCCTTGGTGATGCTTGACTGTTACAGGACATATATTCTTTTGTTCTACGACAACCCAAGTCCATAATGTTTAGTAAATTAAGGGTACATTGCCAAACAGCAAATCAATTATTGGTAATGAACTTTCTATCATACTAAACCAAGACTTCCAACATACTTAGTACTAGAACTGCAAATATGCGCTACCCAACATGTACATAATAGCAAATCACCTTCCAGTCATTGCTCCTTCTGGAGTAGGTTTTTGTGTTGCTAAAGAAAAAACAAAACTTGAACTCAAAAACTTAATTTGATTCGAGAAATCCCCATGAGCATCCACATGTTGCAACCAATTGACTTGAGGAAGTCTATCGTTAGAATCGGAACCTTCAAGCCCATTGCTCAGACTGCGTTTCAACAAACAAACAATCACCCACTAATTCTATAAGAAACAAAAACACCACAAAAGACATATATCATCACTCTTGCCTCGTTCGCCTTCCTGTTGTCATTGATTAACATATTCGTCTACAATCACACCTACCACCATGAAAAGGAAATTACTTTAGCTTCATTACACCTTAAACACAGCTTCATGAACTGAACCAGTATATAATGTACCACAAAAAATGCTTTCAAAATCAATGAGTTTCCGAGAATGCACCAGAACAACACAAAATCAGAACCAGAAGCGTGTCGATTTCAGAGAAGCATCAAAAGCGACCAGCAGAATCCAACAATTGGGGGATGTGAAACCCTAGAAATGGTTGAAACACACATACAACGAGCAATGGTAGCAACAGGGAAGAGGAAGGCATAACCAGAAATTCGCTAACTTACGATTGGGGATTTTTCCAGGGTTCCGGTGGAGAGAGCTCGGAGCAGAGGTCCGGCCGGTGAGGTACGGTCCGATTTCCCTCTTCCGAGTAGTGGAGGGAGTGGTTTGAAATGTCGCGCCGAGTTTTGTCGGGGAGCTGGCGGGATATTTCTGAATTTTTAATTTTTTTTCAAACCTAGACCTATTGAGATTAAGGTTTGACTTGTTTATGTAAGAGAAACTGGAAACAAATATGATAAAAGATAATCAAATCAAGTCAAATAAATCAATAATAATTCATTGCTTTTGATTTGATTGATTTATTCTATGGCAATTTACAAATGTACCTTTAATTTATCGTCGAAATTTACATGACACTCTAACGTTTCAATTTACACAAGGGCATCTTAACCTATCCAAAATTTATGACGTTAAATTCTCTGTTAGATTTTCTGCTAATTTTTTGTTCATTTTTTAAAAATGAAAAAAATGCC